>VZRU01001101.1:0-10409 GCA_013398155.1 Pedionomus torquatus
TGGGGGTCAAAGGTCATGGACGTTTGTCAAAGGTCAGGGTTGGTGGTCAAAGGTCAGGGGGTGCTCATTTGCAGTCAGGGTGTTGGTTCAAAGGTTGGGTCAAGGAAGGGGTCAAAAGTAAATTTCTGGGCTCTGTGATATAAGAACCAGAAATTAAAGGATGTAGTTTCCATCAGTTGTCTATAACCACATGCAGCTCGGATGTCCCCAAACTCACAAATGAACACAGAACTGCTCATTTTCCTTTTTTCATTTTTCTAAAATACCGGCTAACACTTTCCACTTGCAATAACGTCATTTCGTCAGTGTCAGAGACAGCAACTTGACAGAATTGGATTTCATTCCACACCGTCTGCTGCTGTCATTGTCTCTTAGCGCCTGATACAACAAACTAGCTAAAGCTGGCGAGCGAAGTTTTTACCTCACTAACGTTATATTTGGAACAGAGTTTCTAGGGAATTTTCCTTTTCGCTCCTTGCATGTGGTATAAACAGTCTGTGCTTAATGTCTGTGCTTTTTGCCAATATTTTGCTTTTCATGTATATATTTCGTTGTGCGAGATTGCCCTGTTAATTTGCAGGAGTCACATCGTGCCGCGTTACTGTAGACTGTGAAATCAAGTAAACAGTGGATTAATATCAGAGGGAAAACAGTATGTCAGGCAGTGTCATGCTAAAATGAGCACAAGAGCAATTAATTTTTGTGCCGTTATACGTTTTGCTTCATTGGTTTGCAGAAGCTGTTTCTATACGAGCACGGAGATAGTCTAGGTGTGGCTGTATGCTAGAAATACCCTAATTCAAACAAAGGGTATGCTCTGGGTTTTGTAGCTCTATGTTATGGATAGAAATTATATTCTCTATTTATTTTGCATTGGGAAGAACCACAATTTTTCTTGACCTTTCATCACCCTCATGTACTTAGACTGCCATCTGTCAGACTGGATTAATAAGAGAATAAAAGAGGAAGAAATCTATTTCTGTTACTTAAATTTTTTTAAACCAAAGTAAAAAAATCATGAAATCTGAAAAAAAGCAAGCGATTCTTTACTATTTGAGATTCCTATGGGATGAACTTCAGCTAGCATAGCTGATTTTGCAGGATTCTAAAAAGTAATTTGCATCACAAGATTCCATTGGGATGCAAAAATCTTCTTGAAGTTTCTTTTGATCTTTTTTGAGCTCGTCCCATCTGTCACCACTTATTTTTCATTAGAACTCCTATTTGCTCTATGCGTTCTTAGAATAGTTTCCTTTATTGCTGTTAGTATAGTTCTATTTCATTATGATTGTTTTATTCTTTTTCAATTACATTTTCCTTAATCTCAATTCAGGAATTCTGATGACAAACCCTATAGCAAATTATTTGTACAGGTACTGTAATTAAATTCTACTCTGCCTCTATCAGTGGCCTTCTGCTGTCTTTTGTCCACTGTTAAGCTAGACTATCTTTATTAATAGTCATCAGAGACCGGAAGATACTTTCCTATGACGCGGTTCCACAACCTGAACCAAAGGAAATCAGCAACTCTGGTTTTGCCCTGGTTTGGCCAGCAGCTCTAATTCTGATCTGTGTGATCTTCAGCGAGTCCCTGTAAGAGGGATTTTATTTTGCAGTGTATTCTTACTGCCTACAATAAGGGCAGGCTAGCCCACCCTTCAATGTTGTATTGAAACAAAGCATTGTTTGTTTCAATACAACATTGTCAGTATGAGAAGGAACTTTCTCCCATGATGTTTCTCCACCTGAAGAAATTTATATTTATTAGAGGAAACAAAGCATATTATTTTGCGACAATAACCCTCATGCAACCAGCAGACATACTAGTCCCAGTGGAATGTCTTTTCTTAAAATTATAAAAGTAATCCAAAAGATAAAGGCATTTCAGTTTGTAGTTTAAAAGATATAAACATTAGTAACTTGTTCCAAACATTTTAGTCACAGCTGCTATGGAAATTAATTAATAATAAGTGTTCTCTGCATATTCTTTCGGGTTTTTCATGTTTGAAAACATTGCTTTAGAGGGCGGCAAAGGATTCTTCGTACATTCCAGACACTGCAATGAGGTGGAAAGGCAACTTCACCCTCTTAAGTGCATTCATCACTTTGCTGAGGATAAAGCTGGGGGAGATTGGATTTTTTTGTCGTACTAGGTGCTGTGTCTGTTCACCAAAGACTTTAGAAGACAATAAAGAGAAAAAACGTTGTGGTTCTCTTTCCAGTCAAGTGGGAGCTTTTGTGGAAGAGACATCTTGATTACGTATTTCAAGCATTGAATAAAATAAATAATTTTATATGCCTTTTAAAAACAAGTTATTGGACAGCACACATTACTAGACATCAGTACTAGACAGTACCTCAAATCTGTATTTTTACTATCAATGCACTGCTGAAATGCAGAGCATTTCTGTAACTGGCTATTTACCAAAATTATGTACATACAGCTAGCACTTGCATATATTTTTAATAAAATTTGAATTTGCACTAGTGATTACTTATTTTCGATATTTGCATTTCAGTGTGTCAAGACACGTGAACTGATTTAAAAAGTTCTGAAAGAGCACCATGTACCATCCGAATCTCTGCTACAAAGGCTGACTGCTTTTCTTTTCATATCTTTGAAATGTCGTTTTCCCACATTCTCCAGCTTATCTATTTGCTTACACATGCTGCTCAGGGATTAGTTTGCCGAACTCCTAACTATAACTCATATCCTCCACTCACTTCTCCGTTCTTTTCCAATCACCATAGTAAGCAGCTTGACACTTGTCTGTAAAAAGTCTGTCCAAAGTAAAAAAATAGAACACCAAAGAATGTTTTCTTTCCGTTTTTTGCTCACTAACGGGTATTAAGAAGCTTTTGTTACCTCATCATAATCTTACTAGCTTGGTATTGTTTCTTAGTGTTATAGAGATATAATCTTAGTTTTTTTTCAAATACATCTCTGAAAATAGTTAGCGGTATAGATTCTAGGTTGAGGGACAGGACAAGAAGCCTTGCTAGGCTGCATAAAAAAAACCCCACACAAAACAAAAAAGGAAGCATGCCTTGGTGGCTATGAGGTTCTCAAGGAAGTTTTTTTCTTTGAGTAACCCATTTGTTCTTCTAAACACAAGCATGTGAAGGTGAGAAGTCTTATTATGTACGGTGGGCAGAATGAGGCTGAATACTATCCAGCTGATCTCATTATCTTGTTTTGAAACCTCTGGAAACAAAAAGACTCTACTGTGTAATCCACCATTTTTTGTTTTGTCCGTCTCTCAGCCTTCTCTTCTCGGGGAGTATTTTTGAACTGCATCTCGAGATAGTATTTGTTCTGTCTTATTCATACTGTGACGTGTAAACGGTATTAATGGAATGCTTTGTATTTTTTCAATAGCACTGAAATCTGGGGAAATTAATTTAAGCTANTATAAGTCTACATCTAAAGAATGAAAGACTCTTGAAATGGATTTAGAGAACTTCAAAAAGGGGAATTTTTTTTTTTGAAACCTAGAATGAGGTTTTGGCTGAGAGAGTGCAAAAAGTCAGTCAGAAAACACTACGGAAATTAAATAAAAATATTCCTACTATTACCAGATTTAAAATTCTGAATTCAAAGGTAATGTGACATCACCATGAATCTGTCTTTTTCTTAATTATAGCCCTTATGCTAAATTGCGACAAATAAAAAATGCAGTGTACTCCGTTTATGCCATCTTAGCACTCATTCTCATTACTTTCTTGCCTTGCTCAGTTACTAAGACTGATGTTACGATTGCAGAAAGGATGGAGAGGTGCAACACATAGAAGAGATTTTGGCATTGACAAAAGTGTGTATCCTTTGTCTGATCTGTATATACTGCGTAAGAGAAAAAAAAAAAATCATTAATAATCCCCACATAAGAATGAATATAGGACAAGTAGGCCAGCAATGGGCCTTTTCCCNTCCCATGATGTTTCTCCACCTGAAGAAATTTATATTTATTAGAGGAAACAAAGCATATTATTTTGCGACAATAACCCTCATGCAACCAGCAGACATACTAGTCCCAGTGGAATGTCTTTTCTTAAAATTATAAAAGTAATCCAAAAGATAAAGGCATTTCAGTTTGTAGTTTAAAAGATATAAACATTAGTAACTTGTTCCAAACATTTTAGTCACAGCTGCTATGGAAATTAATTAATAATAAGTGTTCTCTGCATATTCTTTCGGGTTTTTCATGTTTGAAAACATTGCTTTAGAGGGCGGCAAAGGATTCTTCGTACATTCCAGACACTGCAATGAGGTGGAAAGGCAACTTCACCCTCTTAAGTGCATTCATCACTTTGCTGAGGATAAAGCTGGGGGAGATTGGATTTTTTTGTCGTACTAGGTGCTGTGTCTGTTCACCAAAGACTTTAGAAGACAATAAAGAGAAAAAACGTTGTGGTTCTCTTTCCAGTCAAGTGGGAGCTTTTGTGGAAGAGACATCTTGATTACGTATTTCAAGCATTGAATAAAATAAATAATTTTATATGCCTTTTAAAAACAAGTTATTGGACAGCACACATTACTAGACATCAGTACTAGACAGTACCTCAAATCTGTATTTTTACTATCAATGCACTGCTGAAATGCAGAGCATTTCTGTAACTGGCTATTTACCAAAATTATGTACATACAGCTAGCACTTGCATATATTTTTAATAAAATTTGAATTTGCACTAGTGATTACTTATTTTCGATATTTGCATTTCAGTGTGTCAAGACACGTGAACTGATTTAAAAAGTTCTGAAAGAGCACCATGTACCATCCGAATCTCTGCTACAAAGGCTGACTGCTTTTCTTTTCATATCTTTGAAATGTCGTTTTCCCACATTCTCCAGCTTATCTATTTGCTTACACATGCTGCTCAGGGATTAGTTTGCCGAACTCCTAACTATAACTCATATCCTCCACTCACTTCTCCGTTCTTTTCCAATTACCATAGTAAGCAGCTTGACACTTGTCTGTAAAAAGTCTGTCCAAAGTAAAAAAATAGAACACCAAAGAATGTTTTCTTTCCGTTTTTTGCTCACTAACGGGTATTAAGAAGCTTTTGTTACCTCATCATAATCTTACTAGCTTGGTATTGTTTCTTAGTGTTATAGAGATATAATCTTAGTTTTTTTTCAAATACATCTCTGAAAATAGTTAGCGGTATAGATTCTAGGTTGAGGGACAGGACAAGAAGCCTTGCTAGGCTGCATAAAAAAAACCCCACACAAAACAAAAAAGGAAGCATGCCTTGGTGGCTATGAGGTTCTCAAGGAAGTTTTTTTCTTTGAGTAACCCATTTGTTCTTCTAAACACAAGCATGTGAAGGTGAGAAGTCTTATTATGTACGGTGGGCAGAATGAGGCTGAATACTATCCAGCTGATCTCATTATCTTGTTTTGAAACCTCTGGAAACAAAAAGACTCTACTGTGTAATCCACCATTTTTTGTTTTGTCCGTCTCTCAGCCTTCTCTTCTCGGGGAGTATTTTTGAACTGCATCTCGAGATAGTATTTGTTCTGTCTTATTCATACTGTGACGTGTAAACGGTATTAATGGAATGCTTTGTATTTTTTCAATAGCACTGAAATCTGGGGAAATTAATTTAAGCTATGTGTTGTATAAACTTTTCAGCCTTATCAGTATTAACAAAGCATTCTGCATAATAGAATACTTTTTAAAAAAAAATTCTTTTTAAAGAAAAAATAAAAAATTTAAAATTACTTTTAAAAAAATTCTTTATATAAGTCTACATCTAAAGAATGANACGGAAATTAAATAAAAATATTCCTACTATTACCAGATTTAAAATTCTGAATTCAAAGGTAATGTGACATCACCATGAATCTGTCTTTTTCTTAATTATAGCCCTTATGCTAAATTGCGACAAATAAAAAATGCAGTGTACTCCGTTTATGCCATCTTAGCACTCATTCTCATTACTTTCTTGCCTTGCTCAGTTACTAAGACTGATGTTACGATTGCAGAAAGGATGGAGAGGTGCAACACATAGAAGAGATTTTGGCATTGACAAAAGTGTGTATCCTTTGTCTGATCTGTATATACTGCGTAAGAGAAAAAAAAAAAATCATTAATAATCCCCACATAAGGATGAATATAGGTACAGTATGCCAGCAATGGGCCGTTTCCCTACTTACTAAATCTTCTCTTAATGCTCTTTGGAATAAGGTCAAGCTATTGTAGATTAGCTTTTTGTAGATAAAGTTTCAACTTGAAATTGTTCTTCTTTGTTTTTCTTAGCTGCAATATGTGTCCTAGTCATTAGACTAGGTTACCGTTTTGGTATACAGTTACCGTTTTGGAATACAATGTAAAAGAATATGAGACAAGGTAACGGGAACAGTCATATCCAAAAAGCATTGTAGGTTTAATACCCTTATTTAAGCAAAAGATTCCTGTCCTAATACATCAATGTTAGCAGAAGCTGCTGCCTAGTCTTTGAAAACATCATGAGATATTTACTTTGATTTGGTATCACAACACATGTGACTCAACCTACATCCTGAATGTAGAAAAAACAATCCTTCTGCAGCTTGATGGCAGTAAAAGTGTGTCTGGCAGATGCTAATTCTTTTGGAGGTATGAATTAGTAAGTCTGCTTAGTGAAGATGTATTAAGGCAGCAGCTATTCTTGAACAGTAGGTATCATCTCTTTTTTAACATCTAATAGATAACGAGATTTTTAAAGCTGAGGTGTGTATTTGAGACATCTAAGTCTTCATTATATGAGCCTAATTGCATCTGTAAGTGGGTCCTGGACCACCATTGGCCCGCTTTTTTTCTCAAAATCATCATGTGCTGATGAAAAACGACTTCGAGTCTTCACAGAGGAATTGTTTCAAAAGACAGTCAATATTAAAACAAACATAATCATCTGATTTATCATCATTCTTGAGTATAAGAACTTTCCAGGAAATCTCAGTATCATTTTGTAAAGAAAAGATGCGCAGGCCTGAAACCCCTTAGCTGTTTATACAACCTGAAAAAACTGTTTTATTAAAGACAGGAAATGAACTTTCTAATATAATTTTTTTTTTTAATTGAGGCCCTCGTTACTGTGAGATAGTGCATCATTGATTCATGAGCACATGATTCCTGATCTCTTTCCTTGCACATCTGGGCTGGTAAAAAGATTCCTACCATAGCTTCTTGAGCTAGCACATCTTTTCCAGTTAGCCTGAGGGGGAACAAACTTCAGACAGAGCTTCCTCTGACCTTGCTTTCTGAGGTACTATGGAAAAAATTTGTCTAGTTTGCTTAACGACATTAAATTATTTTAATATCATTGAGTCATTTTCAGGTGGACTTGGTTAAGGAGAAGTTAGATGAGTGGCTCAGGGAGTGTCCAGAGAAAGGCACAGGCTTTGCTAGTACTGCCATTTTTGGAGACTGTCCGACTCAACCCGAAGAGCCCAGAGAGGAAAAAATATGTGTAATGCAATAGAAGGAGAAATCTGGAGGTTCCTCCATACCACTTGTCGAAGGTCCATAGCTAAAAAGATATATTTGCAACTCATATACAGAAAATCAGCTTATTTTCACTAGAAAAATACAGTACATAATTTTCCGTGATTCAGTGTTTACCAATCTAACTTTACAGTTACTCAGAAATTAAGAAAAAGTTCTTTCATTTTGACACAAATGTCATTCTGCTCCTTCTCATAGAAGTAAAGCAAAACAATAATAAATTCTATTCCTTTTTTCCCCAGGATTTTTACTTTCTCCTTGAGTAGCTTTATCTTCTTGCCATATTAATCTTGAAAGTCGTGTATTTATTTTTCACACTTCCACATTTAAGAATTTTTCTATTTTCTAGCTACTTTACAAATGTTTTTGCCAATATTTTTCAGGTGAAAAAAGAAAAATAGTGAGAAAATTTATTGCGATATTACTTCTTAGAGGGTCACCAGGATAGTCCTTATTATTGTTTTCATGACTGCATAATAAATATCATAAAGCAAACATGACTGCTGGTTGACCCTGCTGTAACATGGTGTGTTCTTTTTTGCCTTCTCTATAAACCACACTGCACTACATGAGGTTACTTCTTCTCAGAAGACTATTCGTGAGAACAAGTATAAAGACATCAATGAGCTTTACTTGTGGTCCTTGCATAAAAGGACATATGCATAAAAGTTCAATTTCACCAGAGCTAACGAAGGTGATCTCTGTATTTGAATCTACTGCATCCAGAGGAGGAAGACCTGGAGATTGCTATAATAAGAGCTTCCTTCTCGCGGATATAGTAATGAGAGCTAAGAAGCAGCAAGCAAAAAAACGGGGCTTGCGGAAAACAACAAAAGTTTTTTTGAACAACTGTAATAAAACTGATGAAATGCTATCTATCTGGAAGGAATCATGGAATTTTAAGCATAAAGTTTAAAAGCTGGAAAGGCATGAAGAGCTCACCATGTTTGAACTCTAAGTTTTTAGAGCAGCAATTCTGGACTGTTTTTCTTTAAGAGTAAAAAGCAAATATTTGAACAATAGTGTTGTCTTTGCCTCTCTATAGAATTTTCGCAGGGGGTTAACAGGAGCATTGTGCAGAAGAATAAAACGTCACTGCATGAGTGGCAAATTTCAGAATATATTTTATGTGTTTTGAAGAGTTTTATAAATCTTATTTCTATCCATGAAATCTTTTTCAGAAAAAGAAAAATGCTTCTTCTAAAGAAGGATCCTTATTTCAATTTTCTGATCTGAAAATTAAATTAATCAAAGCACTTGAAGCATTGTTGGATGAAAGCTTTTGCCCTAAATTAGCTGGATAGAAGAAAAAATATTTCTCTTTCACTACCACTACTTAACAGTATAACTTTTTTTTGTCCTAGACAGTTCTCGAAGTTAGCCTTAAAAAGAAGTATTCCCATTTAGTCTATGAATTTTGGGTATTTGGGTTTTGTTCAGCTAAAGTTATTAGGTAGGAAGAAGGTAGGTTTTTATATAAAGGTAACTATCTTCATTCAAAAGTTATAGTAAAATTGTGTTTTCACAGTGTAATTATTCAATGGTCTGTTTATCTCGCTATCTCATATAAAGAATTTTGCAGTCAAATAATGTAGTTCAATTACTTTAGAGAGATCACATTAATATTTAATATTTCTTAGCTTTCTGGAAGCCTTGTTCAGAAAATATATCTGTTGAAGAGTTTGACCTAGCCAGCTACAACAGTCACAAGTAGTAAAAGTGGACAACAGGAGACCTTCCAAGTGGCTAGTTGCAGTGTATATGGATTTTATTATAAGTTTTACAGATTCTTTTGGTTTTATTCATTTCCCCTCATTCCTTTTTTATAATTCAGGATCAGGAGCACTAAAGAAAACCATTTAGGTCATTACGCACTTTTGTAATTTCTCATTGCATAGAGAGTCTCAGAATGAGATTGCAGTGGCCAAATATTCTGAAAATCTAAAGATAAAAATCTGAACAAGATTTATTGTGGGGATTTTCATGAGATTGACAATGCAGAGATACTTTCTGCTCCTTAGAATATATAGAAAAATCATTTCAGCTGGCTTTTCTCCAAACAGCAACATATAATTGACACTTTCTCCGGAAATAATGCTACGGTTTGGAAAAATCTCAACTAAATCATGTTTTAAAATATCATGGTATGCAAAATTATCTTTGTTCTCCAGCCAACCAAATCACATCATTTTAGAATCTACGTTAAAAAATAATAATTAACAGATAAAAAACTCATTAAATAAAACCTTAGGAAAAAAATACTATTAAAGTGGCAATAGAGTAGAATATTTTTTTCTACATGTCTATATTTAATTGGCTTTCTTATCATACATGTTTTAGCATGAAGACTAACGAGCAGCTCAAGAGATTTTTTTTGAGAGGAATTAAACAGTCTTGTAGAAATGTAAACAAAAATCATCCTTATATTTGCAGCTGGTGGTATCACAAAGAACTCAAACACCGTTTTCCCTATATGTCAGAGAGTTGCTCAGAAAAATCGGTTTTTGTATTGCTGTGCATCATTCGTATTAATATGGGTAATTAGCAATTACTATCACATAATACATAGCAAAATCTAGCATTTCATTTTCCTCACTGCTTTCTTTAGTTTTGGGCTTTATCTGTATCTTCATAAGAATTAACATTTGTGGACATGAAAAGCTGAACGGACCCATACTAAGGAGACACCCAGTCTTACTAAGGAGACACGCTTAGTATCCACTGGGCCCCCTCAGTCCTTACTACCATCTACACAGTTACCACTGGGACACACATCCCCACCCCAACCAGTCCTTACTGGCACCTTCCCATTATCTACTGGGACCCCCCAGTCCTTAATGGCACCTTCCCTTCACCTACAGGATCCCCACCTCCTGTTCTTACTGGAACCTTCCCTTCATCTACAGGAACCCCACCTCCAGT
>VZRU01001104.1:218-44475 GCA_013398155.1 Pedionomus torquatus
AGCTTTTTTTTTTTTTTTCCAGCTTGAACACCAGGAGGCTACTGCATGAGCTGTTGGCACAAGGATTACAGCGGGAATGCCAAGACCAACGGGTAGTGAAGTCAGTTCCACAGTGGAGAATTGATGCCACTGATGTAGTCATGCAGGTACCTAAGGTTTGTGCTGCTGCACCAGACAGGCTTGCAACACACAGGAAGAGAGAAGTTTGCTGCAAGTAGCTTCCTAAAACAGGGCACAGCTGGAGCATGCATCACGATTCCTATAATGCTGCTGATACTTGTCCTCATCATTATGTAATTAGTAGACCCTGAAAATGGTTTGCTAATCTTAGCAGTGTTTGCACATGACAGGGGGTTCTTTGCTTAAATCCTAGAGCACGCAGGTGAACCAGAGGAAGGTTTAAATATCTGTTACTGTTTGAGAAGCCCACAACAACTGTCTACATGACAATGAATTATTTTATCACCTGATGACCCCTTCCAACCCAGAAAGGAGAATCAGGGAAAAAACAAGGAAACGCAAGAGCTGAATTATAAGTAGATTTAGTAGGATATGACTAAATAATTAACATTAATAATACTAAAGAAACAATATTTATCCCAATACCAATATAAAATACACAAGGATTATATACTCAGCCAGTTCTACAGCAGATGTCAGACACTGCAAGTGCTATCGCTTCAGGAGGAAGGAAGAGGCTCAGGGGTCCAGCACTGGGGCAAGAGGTTCTCTGAACAGCCACCATCAATGGAAAGAGAGAGCAAACAATGCAGCAAACTCTCTTAATTTATATCGAGTATGACATTCGTGGTATGAAGTCATCCTGTTGGCCAGCCCTGGTCAAGTGCCTGGGTCTCACTCCTCCTCATCCCTGCACCTGGTGAGCTCAAAAACACTAAGACCTTGAAACCCACATACCATAACCGGCTATAAAGTAAATATTTTCACAAATCTTTTTAAAAGTGCATTTTTTCCCCCAAGCATTAGAAGGTAAATTAGTCCTGTTGCCCAAACCAGGACAACATCCATGCAGGTATATTATCAAAGGTGAAGTTCACAGACCAACAGCATGCCAGAAAAATCACGTGTCTAATACAATCTTTGTGAGCTGAATCATTCAGTTACTTCTGCAGGTGATGTTTAATATAACATTTACAAAACAGAGAACTGGTAGAAATAAGAGTGACTGCTGTGCTTTGGAAGAGTCAGAGACACAGGCATTTGCAAAATCATAGTATTCTTAAGGTATCTTCTATAAACACAATTGGACAGTATTTCATTTGTTCATTGTAATTACAGTATAAAATGTCATTTCTTATTACTGGTCCTCTATTAAGATAACAGCTGTACTTCCTTCAACTTATATATTACATAAGCTGTGGGGAAGAATACTCCTCTTGACAATGGTGAATGCACAGGAGTGACATTTGTGGCAGGGGTGCCTTTTTCTTGCTGAGGGGAATATATGCTAATACTTGCCACAACATCTTTACTGGTACTAAATAACTAACTAACTAAATAAGTTCATAAATTGCTTATAAGGAAAACATTAAAGCCTCTAATACTATAATGATCTTACTAAGGGATAGTATTTTTGTGTAAGTTTGCCCAGGATAAAAGAATCTAGCTGTAAGAGTGAGTTATACTTAACTAGCATTCAGAGATTGATCAAAGTGTTCAAAACAAACAAACAAACAAAACAAAACACAAAACCACACAAACAAAACCCCAAACCCACAAACCAGTGTGCACATATTGCTGAAGAATTGTCTTTCTATTCTCCAGTAATGTGATTGTGCAGCATCTAGCAAGGAATTGTAGGTACTTTCATTCATCTTTTCACTTCTCTTTAGAAGCAGAAGAGAGTATGCAAAGTAATAGTAAAGTATATAAAATAAACACCAATGTTTATATATTAAGTATATAAAATAAACACCAATGCGAGTATAAGAAGTATATATTGTTAACTGTGGTAATTCTTTATTTACTATCTTAGCCAAACTGTTATAAGACTAAGTCCAGTGAAAACTGCCCATTTTAAATATATTGAGTCATGTATCATACTAAAAAAAAACCCACACAAAAAACCCACCAAAAATAAAACACACCACACTTTAAAGGACTTTTATCTCTGTTTCCTTTTCCAAAATTAGAATGTTGCGGACAGTTAAAAGCGGTTCTGTTTTATTCTATTTGTATTCATCTGCAGTACAAGAACATAAAAATTACAAAATTGATTCATTGATGGACTTCAGTCATTTGAGGCTGATAATGTAAAATACTTCAATGAAGAACAAAATACACTTAAAGGCTATTTTAACATATTTCTAATTTTTTTTTTCCCAGAATGTTATTGCACTAACCACTTGCATTTAAAAAAGGACATTTAACACAACATTCACTGCAAAAAAGGGGGGAAAAAAACTTTCACCTAAGACTTTAAGACTCACCTTTTGTGCACACAGCAAACAAGGCAATGCCAGCAACTGTCTAAATCAAGGAACATCCAGTTCAGCAACGTGTATTTCCCTTGCAATATGTCAGCTGTGGTTTAATTGTGGAAGTACTGTCACAAGCATTTTAGTCTACCTGTATGCTGAGTTTGATGTTTGCCTGGTATTTCTTTCTGTAAAAGATGAACCTCTGTAGATAGCAGTGGCTATGTTACTCCAGAAGTAAGTTTAGTCATTAATTGAAATATCTTTATGTAATTTCAAAAACTTTAGGATGGAAGTAACTACTTAAAAACAAGAACTCATATGCCTTTTTGTTAGAGCAAAGATTCTTTTGGCCTCCATCTACTTCAAAATAATGGATCTATAATTGAATTAGAATATGTGGTATTGGTTTTTTTTAAACTGTTTTCCTACTCTGCCAAGTAAAGAATCTAAGGTGGAATTCTGAGATTTTCTTGTCAGCTATCTAGCACTGCTGCTGCCAGAAGACCCAGTGTGAAAGGGTATTATACAAAGAAGCTGAAAACAAGTAAATGAAATCCAAGTTGCACCAGCATGCAAGTACAGGGAAAAAAAAGGATGAAAATAAAAGGGAAGTAAGGCGTAAGACAAAAAGATTTTATTTATTATGTTTTTAAAGCTCCAGAACTCTCCAAGTGCACTGTAACAACAGTTTGTGAAATATTTAGAATAAGCAATCGTATTTTGAAACATTCGCTGAAACCAAGGTTTTTATAAAGCTATGTAATTTTGACCTCCACAAAAATCAAACCCAAGCTCCTGACAGATCTGCTGTCAGGATAACATGATTAAGTTCAAGAATTTGGTGAGATGAAGAAAAACTTACCCTGCTGCAGGTTACTTAGAATTAGTCCTGTGGCTTTTGGTTGTTTTGAAACGCAGCTTAGCATTTTAGCTGAACGCTGTAACTTACTTGCACGGAACAGCTGCTGCGTTATCACACCAGCCAAGTTCCTTTAGGACAACATCTGGCTGTAAGTTGTAGTTAATCAGAGATGCTCCTGGAAAAGTACAAGAAAGAAGACAATGATCCTTTGTGCAGTGTGCTACAAGCCGAAAGCAATCCGCTCTTTTCAATATAGCGCTTACTTCATTGTAGGAAACTAGTGACAAAGTGATTGGATCTGTACTTGTATAAAGCCTTCATTCCAGATCAACCACAGTCCTTATTCAAGACAAACAGTCCAGAAGCTGTATGAACTAGGAATCTCCAGCAAAATTAGTACTTCACAATATTCCCTCCCCCCGGTCCCCAACTACAACACTGCCTAGAAGTGTTCAGTCAGCAGATAAATACAAGTCTATAAGCTTTTTCATTCTTAATAGAATTGTTAAGAGTTGGGAGGCAAGCCACAAAATCAAGTTGATCAGAGTTGTGAACTAGTGCTTAAGTAGAGTTAACTCATTTTTATCTGGTTACAGTACAGCAAATCTCCAATTAGACTTTTCATATCCTCCACAAGACTCTCAAACTTCACTTCTTCAAAATATGAAGTACAGATTTGATAAGGAGCAGGGATGTTGTGCAGCAGATAAACATACACCGGGCATCCACATACAAGACTTCAATCAGAGATAAAATTCCAAAGCCATCTCCCCTGCTGACTGTTTTGTCAGAGCAGCTGTAGATAAGCTATATTGGCCAGGGAGGAAAAGGTACATCAACTGAAACAGCGCAAGACAAGAGTGGCGCCACCACTGCAGCCTGCAGGATGGGGGATTCCTTAGCTGCAAGAAGTCAGCCATGACAGTTCTGGTAGATAATTTGTGGTCCCCTTTCATTTCCATACCCTGGAAAGAGCAAAAGTCAAAAAAGTCACAAGCCCATTAGTATTTTGAGCAGCCCTTTGCCATGGTTGGAGTCCATGAGCAGGCAGCTCCGCACCACACAACTGCTCACTCCCTCCCAGTGGGATGGGGAAGAGAATCATAAAGGCAAAACTGAGAAAACTCCTGAGTTAAGGACAGTTGTTTAATAGGTAAACTAAAAGCTGTGCGCTCAAGCAAGGCAAAACAAGGAATTCATTCATGACTTCCCATCAGCAGGCAGCTGGTCAGCTGTTCCCAGGAAAGCAGGGATCCATCATGCTCAACAGTTCATGGGGAAGACACACCATCACTCCAAACCTCTCTTCCTTCTTTGCCCAGTTTGTACTGCCGAGCACATCATCTTATGGTCTGGGGTATCCCTTCGACCCAATGTGGTCAGTGGTCCCCAGCTGTGTCCTCTCCCAGCTTCTTGTGCAGTTGTAGCCCACTCTCTGGTGGGGCAGCATGAGAACCAGAGGCAGCCCTGATGCTGTGTAAGCACTGCTCAGCAGCAGCCAAAGCATCCCTGTGTTATCAAAAGTGTTTTGGTCACAAATCCGAAACACAGCACCTACTGAGACAAAAATTAACTCCCAGTCAAACCCAGTACACTTTTCTGTCTCAGGGCAGCTCCAGTATGTCACTGAACTCAAAGGGACTCATGAAAATTCACTCCAAGTCAAGACCTCATGTTAGTTCCTTACCCTTACCAAGGGTAGGCTAAAACTGTGCCAATTGGCAAATAACACATTGAAATTCTGTGAAGAATACTTTGAGCAGCTTTCCAAACAAGTATTAATCTAGAAACATAGAGAATGAGGATTGAGGTATTGATATCCTAGTGTTCATCATTATGGGAAACCATGTGAAGTCATATTTCTAGGTATTTTGAAGATTAGAATAGCAATTTTCTACCAGACCAGAGTTCTGGTCATGGCTCTAACTAGAAACACAGTGAAAGCCAACAGTTCTAGTTAAGGGGCTACTACATAAGAACGCTATAGGATAGAATTGGCCATGTGGTCAGTTACTATATAGAAGACAGTTGTCCAAGTTGTGTATTTTTTAAATAATAAAAAAAAAAAAGAGGTAAACTAGACATTTCATTGTAAAGTAGCTGGTACTATAGAGATGATTCCAATTCAGGCTGACAAAGCTTAAAAAATAAAAAAGAAAGTATGAAGTCTTTTAAAGCCATCCATTGTATGATTTACAGTCAAGTTTACTATCAACAAATGGTGTATTGATTAGAATTCATGTTTCATCACATCTTCACACTTCTTGCTGTGACAGTGTGTACTCTTTTAGCAGATGGAATTTAAAAACCCTTCTCATACAGATGGGCAACCAGCTCTGAAACCAAGATGCTTACTTCAGGTATCTTAGAACATACGCAAGCTAAAGAGACAAAAGCTTTGCTAGGCTTCTTCCTTACTGGTAGACCTAAACAAATGGGCCCACCAAACAGTTGCCCAGACTTGATTGAACTGGAAAGCAACTTACACTTAACATACAGTGAGTACACAGCTGAGGTTGACAAAGGCCAAGCTTATTAGCAATGCTTACAAGTGCTGGTAACTTGTTCTTCAAACTAAGAAATCCATCACACAGGTACATATAATAAACCCAAGTAGGATAAGCCACATACTAAATGAAGAAGCCTACTCAAAGGCAGCCTGAAGCACAAGGGATACCCTGCTGCTGTACATATTAGGGTTCATTTATTTAGCAGTCCCTCCATGAGCAGCACAAGAGAAGAGATAGGGTCAGTGCTCTAGATGGTCAAAAATTAAACAAGTAATTAATATAATCTAGAGTTGCAGATCTGTTAGAAAAGCAATGAAGTCTGTTCTTCTGCAGCTGTAAAGTTATTGTAAGCTGAGAATTATCCTAGCACTTAAGCCCATCTACCACATTCCCATATTTATGCACAAGGAGAGTTAGCAGTTTAGAGGCTCAGTGGCAAGAGCTTAACCAGTACTTTTTCCTCATTGGGAGTGTTCCAGAAGTAAGCCTTTAAGTGAGAATGCCAATCCTCACATTAGCCAATAAAACTGACAAAATACAGGCTAAGTATTCAATGATTAAAGCCTGATATTTTTGTCCATAGTAGTAAAAACTTAAGTTCCCTAAAGCTTTATCCCAAACTTCTCACTTCAGAACTTGCCAAGAAATTAAACCAAGGCTTGAAGTATAATCATCCTTTAAAATCTGCATGAAAAAGAAATCTAAGATCAGAACAAAATAGAGATCTTTATGCCAGTAACTTTATGAAGTCATGCCTGAAAAGTTGTTTAGAGTTAGAAGTTCTGAAACCAGTTATCAAGAAACAGCAGCTTTATATTGTGTCTGAAGTATATTCCACTTAGATTTTTACTTTCCCTTAAATAAGCAGTAAGCTGAATTGCTTTTATTTCACCTACTTCTAACTCATCCTTAGATGTACCAGTCAGACTTCTGCTAGCTACCTTAGTACACTGATAAAACACTACCTACTGTTAAAAAAAAAAACCACCACCAAAAAACCACATCACCACCACTCATATTGAAGGTAGAAAGCAGGAAGAGCCAGTGACCTATAGACCTTCTTACTAGCTCAGACTTTCATTTCAAACATTGAAATGCAGTATAATATTTGGAACGTTGCAGCTTAGACAAGGACATACATCATAGCTCTTCAGTTCTCAGGCCACAAGAGACTGCTGTGAACTGGCCGCACAGCCCTTTTGCTGCCAGAAAAGAGAATTTCATAAATGCTTCCAAGCATTTGTATTCAGGTTTGATTTAAAATGCAAGCACCAGGCTTCAACTGCAAATAGCAAGTTCCTCAGTGATTCCCTGAAAGGAAGAGATAACCAGCATTACAAGACAATTCCAGTCTCATAGGGGAGGGAAGCCAGCCATGTTTGCACTTCACAAGGGTCAGACTGAGCTTCAAAACACATTACAGCTGCATGAGACCTGCATAACAGACAGCATCAGCAAAGCCTCCAGTGACTGGTTTGATATTTAAGAATTTCAATTAAGTACATTGCTACCAAAGGAAAGTAGATGGTGTGCTTCCACCACCAACCTGAACTTTATCTCCCATAACCCCGTTCAAGCAATAACCACCAGCAGAAGTCCTAATGGGTGCATCTCTTCATGATGGCTGCATCTGGCTCAAAGTGAATTTGGGGAAAGGCAGATAACACAGTAACCAAGGCTAACTTGATCAATATGGCCAACTAACCATAGTCCTAAGAAACTAACATCAGAGATCAGTATGCAAATATGACTACAAATTGATCATCTTACCACCATAAGCAGCAAACAGCCCAAGAGCCATTGAACGCTCCTGCCATACTTAGACTTTTCTAAAGAGTTTAGAAAGCAAGGTGGTCCTCTCTGAACCTCATCACTCATCAGGACTGTTCTGTCTGGTCTCTGCAGTAAATAACCAAGTGTGCTTTGCCATCAAGCCTTGCTAAACCAGTGTTACATATAATATCAAGCTTTGCTAAATGTCTTGCAAGTGAAGTACATCACTCCTTCAGCAACAGTGACTTCTGACAGGATCCACATTAAGAATAAGTATTCCTAATCAAATATTCAGCATTTCACTTCCAGTATCTTGAGCTTTCAGTAAAAAGCAGGTAGGTAACTAAATCTTGAATTCATTTTAATCATGGGAACACTCTTGAGAATAGCATCAAACAAGAACTGAACAAGTCATCCCATTTAAACTACACAATTCACCCTGAGTTACCAAGATTTGAAGGCCAGTTCTATGTAATAACATGCATGCACACCCCACACCAGGAATAAAGCTCAGTTTGATACATTTTAAAAATAAAGACTACTGGCAAGATTAATACTAAAATGCATATTAACTTGTTTTATTGAGGCACAACAAGGCATTGTGAATAGCCCATACTTGAGGCAATCAATAGTGTAGTAAGCTGGACATTAACACAGTTTAGGGTAAGTGCAAACAATATACATTCACAGCTTTATTAGCAAGGCTACATCACAACTGATAAAGTGCCAAATTAGTGCTGATTCAGTACCCCAACTCCATGATTTCACCTTGCACAACAGGACCATCATTTCCCCCAACAATGGAACCACGTACCTTCTATCAAGTCAGTAGTAAGTGCAAAGCTAGTCCCACCCCCCTCCACCAAGGTGTTTGGAGCAGCTCTTTTGTAAACATCACACAGGATTTCAGTCCTGATAAAGGAGGTATCCCGAAAAGGTGGAGTATTTCCAGCTACTTCCATAGATGGCTCCCCGGTGCAGACGCAACCAGATTTGATCTCCCTGGAACAGCTGCAGGACTGCATGATTACTAGCTGTTTCATGATCAGGAGCCCCATCATTTGCATATGCTGACACTAGGACCTCTTCATTCTTCATAAGATTCACATACAGGGGGACATTTACAGCCAGTTTCAGCATGTGGAAGATGAAGACATATGTACCATTCACTGGACAGTTGAACCTACCAAGCTGGATATCAAAAGTTTCTCCAAGGTTGTTTAGCAACAGATCAAACACAATTGGCTGGTCTAGAGTTCCAGGGGCCAAGTTAGATGTTCTAGCTGCAGAGAAGGCAACTCGCATCTGCTGCGGGAGAGGGTAGACATGCACTGGTAGTATGGTGGCACCTTGGCTTGTCACTGGCATATCGACAGGGGTGATGCTGCGGGAGTCACCCTGTCCAGAGTCCCCGCTGTTAAAGGTTTCATTGTCTCGTTCTGGGCTGCTCACCTGAGAGGAATCACTCCACCCTGCTGTTAGAGATCATAAGCAATGATAAGTAAGTATTGTAAAAGAAGGAAACCCCTTAAACCTGTGGACATAATCTTAGGCAGCAACTGTATTGGCTTTGCAACAGATTTGTCTTTCAGCCACTGGAAGTTGTCAGAGGACCCCAGTGAGAACAGAACTTTGAAACTGGATTACATTTGTTATACTTGCATCATTCAGCAGGATGGACCATAGTTCAATTGTGAACAATGACTTTTCATACTTTTAAGAACTGTTCAAAGCTAGTGCCCTCTCAACTTTACCACATACATATGCTAGCTTCTGGATAGATGTAAGTTATAATTTCTGCAAAAATTGGCAGAATTGCCAAGTGCCAAGTAGCCAGTCACCTGCAAGACCTAAATTTGCACTTCAAGTTACCTCAATACTGCTTTTCTAGAGCTTCCTAGTAGGTCATATCAATTTATGATGCCAGAATATTTTAAGTTTGAATAAGTAGAAAAATTAAGCTTTCTGCACTCCACTCCTCAAAATGAAGCCGTTATCTTTTCAACTATTCAAGTTAAAAGGGTTTAGAATGAAAACATTAATAGATCTAAGAAATTTAAAGCAGTCACCCCCCCAAGTTTCAAGCCACTGTTACTCCCACTAGAAAGGAATAAGATATTAAATAGAAGTAAAGTTACTACTGATATCCATCTCATTTGTTTCAATTATCTTCTGAAGTACATTCCACAAGTCCTCCCTGAGATGGCCTGCTTTACTCTAAATCAGTTTCTATTATATGCCTTAATTTCCCTTTATTCTTCAAAGTAGTGCTCTATAGTTACTATTCATCTTCCTTTTCACCTATAGCACTGCAAATCCAGCTAGGATTAAATAGTCTTGCTTATAACTTTTCAAAATACATGCTATTAACATTTGGATTGAAATAGCTAGTCTTATGCTTTTCTTTAGATTTTTGTACTCCAGTGTGGAAGTATAGAGTAAGCCTGTATTCTCAAACAAATTATTTTTCATGGAAAACATTGTCTTGCAAAGTCTCTGGGATTTGATTGCTTACTCAGAATCAGGTAAGACATTATAATTAAGAGATGAAACCAACTGCAACATGGAAACCACCCTGTGTCTCCTGGGTAGTTCAGTTTTGAAAAAAGTTCAGTAAGGTATGTTGTGTCAGAACTTTCCATATATTAAGACAAGTTGAGGGGTGAAATTAAATCTGCTGCTATGTAATGCTGACTAAGAACAGTGCTGAAGGTTTCATTTATCTTAGTTAATTTATGCTGAGCTTGACCTATTTGACCAGTGATAGTACACTTGTTCCTCACAATAATATTGCACTTCAGCATCACTACACCAAAGCACATACATGTACCACTGGGAGCCCGCTATTAAGCTTACCTCTTGAATTTGCTCGAGGACCACCAGTTATCCCACCTCGTTTATAACACTGCTGGTAATTAACATCCTAAGAACAGAAGCATTAGTAAGGTTGGACAGGGCTCTGAGCAGCCTGATAAACTTGATGTCCCTACTCATTGCAAGGCAGGTTGGACTAGACCTTTTAAGGTCCTTTCCACCCCAAATTATTCTACAACTTTGAGATTACTATAAGCAAATCTAAAACCAAAACTTTGCCACCAAATAGTTTTCACAGCTGCATAATTCAGTCTCTAGACAGAGTTCAGAATTAAGATTTAGACAAACAGCCTTATTTATGGAAAGGTTTACTTTTAAAATAGCTCATATGAAATTAAGAACACTATTTAAATGGCAGTTATAGCAAGATAACTTTGAAATTATACATTCCATCCATTGAGCATTACCTTAAATCTCAGATCTATTAGTCTTTAAGTCTCCACAGAACATATGTATTACATTTCAAAGATGAAGATCCTTCTTCCACCAGAAACCTTTGCATTCTTAAACACTGTTTTTTGGGTTGGGTTGGTGGTTTTTTCACTTCATTAGACTGAGTAATCCATTTAAGAATCCGTTATTTTTACACTAGAGGTATTAAGGACTAACTTTAAGATTCATATTGAAATTGATTTGTGCCACTTCTTTATCATCTGTTTGAATTTTGGAGATGTCTTTCAGACTAAAATCAGCCTGTCATATAGAGATATTTTCTTAATCGATTTCTGATTTCAACTGCTGTCTATTGTTCCAAAGGAAGGTTTCATCTAGGAAAAAAAACCTAAAACCTCTGACTTGTAAAGGATTAGTGCAGCTGTTCAGACAACGATAAGTTACCATGTCAGAAGACTTACCACCTGCTTAGTGCTCAAGAAAGCTACTGGAAACAAAGTTGATGCTTACCCTCTGAGAATATGGCATTCCAGCGTAGTCTCTACCAGGGAACTGCATCTGGCCATAGTTGCCATTAGTTATTGAAGGTGAGCCTCTATAAGCATCAAAACCTGTTCAAATAAAGTTGATTATTCAATATTATTCATCATGGTTTTGTTCATGAGTCCAGAATACAACCATAGCTCCCTTTTGACAGTTATGTGTGTTAGAAATTACACTTCATTTCAGAGTCTTACTACTCCTATGAAGAATGCATTTCATCAGCTACTCTGAACTACCCAATGCATGTAACAAAACTACATCCAAGTATTAACTTCAGATCTGTTTGATATTAATAGGACTTCAGAGAACAGCTGAAAACCTTGCTAGAGCCAGAGACTAGGTTTTAACAGAATTGAATAATGTTTTCTTTTGCTATTACAAATGCTTAGCTATACCTGTCATACATTTAAGTACTATAATATTTAGCGTCTTTACCTATTACACTAACCACATCCTTAACTGCTATCAAGTTAGAACTACATAGCTTATTTTCTGGTACATATTCCTACAAGGCACTGAGGTGTCTCAGTCCAGTAACTGAAACAACTTCTATCACAGACTAAGTGCTCTTCCTCTTCAGAGTGGAATAGGCCAGTTGTCAACAGCCTCAAGTTAGTATCTGCCAAGAGTCAGCTGAAACTTTCCACAGTGCTTCAGCTAGTAGCAGAACAGCAACTGATTGGCAAAGACCAAGCAATCTTCCTTTTAAAACCCTTCAGTTATTAATCCGGAAGGGCTCTCCACTGCTGGGTGCCTCTCCCCCACCCCAGTTTCTGCTCATAGTAAAGCTATCAGTGTTAAGCAAAGAGTATCTTGTTTTGGGAAAATACTGCAAGTAACATCTGCAGACACAATACCCACCAAGAACATTAGCAAGACAGATGCCAAGAGAAAGAATAAAAGGGATAAAAAGTTCAGAAAGGTAAATGAAGCGGACATTTGTACTTGCTATACAATTAAGTAATTTAATAACCTATTAGTAAAAGTTTCTACTTTCATAACACAAAGTCATAGAATCCTTCTGCCACCAGTTCACCTGACACCTGAAGTACAGGAACTACAAATGAACTTAAATTCTGCAAAAGACAACCCCATTTTCTGCACATTGCTCTTTAAAAGCTCTTGTTTTAAGCAGTTTCACATATAGAACCTAGATGTAATACCACTTTGTTTTAAGTCATGTTTTAGTGCTACTATGCTAGGTTTTTTTATGGTGGTAGAAAACACATGCATACCTTTGTACCCACCAGGGGAGCGATATGAATTAGCCAGTGACCTTCCACCTCTAGCAGATCCTCTGACAGACCCACGACTGTTAAGGTAAGGCTGAGGGGGTCTGGGAATAACATTAGTCTGTGCTGGATAAAAGGCAAGGCTACCATTGTTAACAGGAACAGCTCCATCTGGTTGATAACTCACTGCTTAAAAACAGAAGGCAAAGATGAATTCAGAGCTTTTATAACTGTAATAAATTACAACACCAATGGCAAAAGCTACATTAGGAAGTTTATAGACTGATTAAGCTGCTCTGAATGTCCTGGTTTTGTGCTACTTCATTACTCTACTAAGTGAGGATCCTCCCCTTTGTTCTGTAGAGTTTTCCCCTTTAACACTTGCTAAAAGCATACTGTAGACAACCCAGGCTGTAAGTTTCTAGCATATTCAACAAAATTCAGTCTAGGTCAGAACAAGCTCACTAGCAGCACCAAGAAAATAATCAACTGTCCTAGTTTCAGCTGGGATAGAGTTAGTTTTCTTCCTGGTAGCTGCTGTATTTTAGATTTAGCATAAGAAGAATGTCCATAACACATTGTTTTACTTTTTGCTAAGACATGTTTATATTAGTCAAACACATTTGCAGCTTTCTGTAGAAGCTCAGAGGGAGCATAGACAGGAAAAGCTGGCCAGAGGAATATACCATACCATGTATATCATGCTTGGCATATCAATGGTGGTTTGTCAGTGGGCAGGGATCTGCAATCAGTCATCAGGTGGTGAGAGCAATTACATTTTATTCCCTTACTGCACTATCAGACTGTCTTTATCTCAACCCATGAGGTTTTTCCCCTCCTTTTTCTTCCTCTTCTCCCGGCCCTACAGGGGAAAGGGGTGAGCATGCACAGCTGTATGGTCCTAGTTGCCAGCTGAGGTTAAAACAATACGAAACTATAATAAAACCAAGTGACACCTGATCAAGAATTGTAACTTTGAACCAACACTGTTCTACTAGCAAGATCTCAGTGGTTTATCTGATGAACTAGGTCACCTCAGTATTGATATCCTTCAAAGTGAGACAGTCTTATCTAGATAGCACTAAGACAATTGTAGAAAGATAGTTGTTTGGTTTCAGTATCTTCAGACTAAATAGGCAATTGCCTACTTTTAGTAAGCAGTTCAATCAAAAGCAATAGGTATTTGAGAACACTTTTCACTCACAGCACAGTTGAGTGGTTAGTTTTAAATACAGACCTTGCAAGCATGAATGTGTTTCCACACGACTGTGCTCTATAGTAATCCAAATCTTAGAACTGATCCATAGTGACAGCCCAAACACCTTTCTGAAGTCTGTGCAGAGCCATTGCACAGAACTAATAAAGCTTATGAAGTTCCATCAAAAAACTGTGTAGAAGGCTGATCACCAGTAGTGATCAGCTTGAACGCTGCTCCTCCTCATCACTAAGACACGCTTTTCTCACTGCTATACTTTAAGTTGCTCTTTAGAGCTCTTAATCTGTATCTCACTGACTTTACACAGTATCAGTCTATTTCTACTATAATTCCTGTGAAGAGCCCTCTGGCAGAAAAACAGTAACTTTAAGTGACCCTGAATCACTTATAAAACCAAATTCCTAGCTGTCAGCTTCCTTTCATCCTGAAACCTGGTTTCAGGCAAATTTAAGGGCTCGTCTCATTTCAAATTCTTCACATCAGCCACATAAGTTCTAGTACAGTATCTAAATGTCAAGCAAGTCAGTCTTGCATTAAGTAGCTCAAGACCCCCCAGAAGTTTAGTATTCTTCAGGTCAGACACACAGACTCATCCACCTAATAAAGTCAGTCTTGGTAATAAGACAGAACTATATAAACAGAAATAACAGGAAGATTATCTTTTGGTGCAGAAATCATCACCTTGTGCAGTCCCTGCAGCTCAGCTCACTCATTACCACACTAAGTTACAATAATGTCTAATTTGAGGCCACCTAGTTATGAAACTAGCCTTCCTAGGTAATAAGTGACAAATTTAAGGCCTAACTAGGAACAGAATGGATCTCTGTTGCAGAAAATTAGAATTTCAACACTATAGGATACATCTGAAGTGGTAAGTAGTAGTGGCCAACCTGACCTGTCAGCAGCATCTAGAACACATCACTAATATAGCAGGATATAGTACACGTGAGTTTTGGCAAGTACTAGTACAGTCAGCATCAGCCCTGTTTCACAGTAACCATGAGTTCTAAGTTCAAAGGAAAGATACTAACCCAGTCTTAGAACTAGAAAATTCTAAATCCTATACAGCTCTCAGATGACACATTTTAGTCTCACACCAGTGGCACAACCCACTGGGCACTTTGGGTGGTAATTCACCTCAGCACTGAAAGCTTCTCCCAAGTTTCTTATTCAGCATTCTGCAGCTCCCAGCACTACAGACAACAGTAGTGTCTATTACCAGAGGAAAAGTTAATGGTTCCAAATGAAGTATTTCATCACTGCTTCAATTCCAAGCAAACACTTTTGTTTAACTGAGAAGTATCACCTCAATTAGTTTCCCAGTAGGGAGAAATTATCTTTCAGGCCTGTAGGTGACACTGTCCACACAACTAGTATAGAAACTAGTTTCAAGCAGCCCTTCATTCTGCTGTAGCAGTTTTGAATTTAAGTTTACATACCATACCAACTAGATTAGAGTTGACATTACCCTAATGTGAACAGGTGCTACACAACACTAGTTCAAAGTTTTCATCAAGGAAGAACAGCCCACATATGCTCACAGCACATATTAATGAAGTAAAATACTTTAACCTGAGTAACTTTAAAGTCTACTTGAAATACAGAGAGACAAGTACAGTTCTCACCTGAAGACAGAGATTCTTGTGAAAGAGAGGCTTGTTCTGCAACATGAGAAGTTTGTAACTGGCATTGAGGAGGAGTCTGTGTACTTGCTGTAGAGAAATTCTGGTTATATCCTGACGAATATGAAGAATCCTCTTTAATTTCCTGGTCTTTACGTGGAGGCAGTGGTGCATTCACTTTAAATACCTACAACATATTTCAAGACAAGACCATAACACTATCAGCTGAGATCACTGCATAATTCCACCACCCTGCTGTGTTGTGGTTTAAATCCGTACACCTAGTTGGTGTTCCAGAAACTGATCTGTTTCTTCGAGTCAAGAACACTGTATTTTATCCCAACCTTTTCCTTCTCAGTATTCTTCTAGAACTTACTCATATTTATGTAGCTACTACCCAAAAAATATTGCTTGCTTGATCAAAAGAACTGCTACCATGCAGTAAGCTGTTTTGCTTCTATGGTAAGTCAGCTACTGGATTGGTTCATTGACTACCTGTCCTACAGCTTTTGACCTGAAGCTGGGACAGCCTATGCTAAAATGAGATTCACATTTGGGAAGAATTTGGATCTTTACAATCATCCTGGAACCTGATGCAACTCTGTGCACTCAAATACCATTAGACAGCCTTCACCCCTTCGATAAAACAAGTATAGGAAAGTTGAGGCTCAATTTAAGTTCCCTCAGAGTAAACATGTAACTTAAGTAACAGTCTTGCAATTCAAGTTTTAGTGTTACAGTTTGGGTAGCAGGGTGGCATGCAGATACCACTGCTAGTTAAGTCTAGTCAACCGGAGTTCAGTCACTTTGGTGACTGTATTGCTTTATAGCAAATAACCAAAAATAACCAGAAAAGATGTTGTCCAGTGACAATTAGTGTCAAGAAAAATAGTCCATTTTGAGTAAAAGGATCTAACTCTCATATAAAGAGCTCTCAACAGTACTGACATGAGTCGAGACATATCTAACTATTTTCTAAGACTGAAGCTAGACCAGGACAAAACTAACTACAGCTAAATGCAAGGAACAGCTTCACAGCTTAACTTGGTTGGTTTTGTTTGCAGAAGTCTCTATAATAGGAAATTAATACTTTTTCCAGGGTTAAACAGTCAAGATTCTCTAACAGGGAGCCAGTACAGAAACCCCTCATCATGTTGAAGCATAAAGCTTGAACCATTATAGAAACGAATTCTGACTGATTTACATGAAGTGACCCAAAGTAACTTTTTCTGAAAGAAATTTGAACATGCTGTGTAGTCAGGCTGTCAACAGCCACCACCTGAATTATTTGTAGCAAATGGTCTACTTTCTCCTATCAGTAAGGGTTACAGGCAGAATTCTAATAACAGTACTTCGGCTGCAGGTAGGATCTGCCTTTAAACTTCTATACACAGTGGCAGCAATAGGGTTTTCACACATCTGAGGACATGTAGTCAAAGGCTTCCGTTGCTGTCACTGTACTATCACTATTTGGCAAGAAACCACCTGACTCAACAGCTACTTACTGAAATGCAGTGGCTGCTTTCCTGGCTGCAATGACAATCTAAGCAATGTAAGGAAGAAAACCCTGTACTGCAAAGTTGAAGGCTGCCACAGAATTAACATCCCAGCCTTTTAGTGACAGATGTTTGCCAGTTTGACCCAAAAAACCCAAGAGAAATCTTGAACATTTAGTATCTCTGAACATCACAGCTTAGTTCAAGCAAACTTTCAGTGATACCATTTTGACCAAAAGCACTCTGTACACAGGCACACAGAGTGAGACCAAGACTCTGTATTTATATCATGACAGATTGCTACCTGGGGAACTCTGGGTCCCCTGATCATAGCATGCTGCTATTTCTCCACTTCCATGAAAAAAGTCACTGCCTAGCCACTTAGCATAATTTAAATAGATCTGGCTTAGAACTGACTCCCTACCACCACTTGCCTTATTTGTAATATATATCAAAACTCTACCTCTGAGGAAGGTTCTCCTTGAACCCCTCCTACAAATACAGACAACCAAGTAGAAGTTGTCATGCTAGTGACTTACTACAAGCCACGCCATTATGTCATAGATGTTTTAGTCAGTAATTCCTATGCTTTGAGAGGCTATTAGCTACCTTCTTTGACCAAGTTCTAGTACATGTCTCAAGGCTGTAAGATGCAGACTGTCCAGCAAGTTGTGGAACTGCACATATATTTGGTAAAATAAAGAATGCCTTTGGAAAAATCTCAGTGACCTCTTTCTAAGCTTGGTTTGGAACAAAAATATTAAATGAAGGTTTCTGGCATCTTCTGAGGAAGGTATCAGATAAGTAGATAAGCTCAAGTACAGGGAAGGAAACAGCAGCAACTAAATGGAGATCCTTCCTCTGAGTTCTTGTAAGCATACAAAGCAGATTACTACAGTAGCAATGTTAGTAGCATTAAAGAACATTACTAACAACATATGGCCTGAAGAATAGTATCTACTAACAAAATACACCAGTCTGTGTATACTGTTCCCTAGACATCTGTATCAACTGCTTGTTAACAAGATAGGATAGTGAGCTATACCAGTCTTTATCAAGGACGCATGTCCCATTATTCCAGTGGACTGAGTTTTACCTCAAGCTAAAGCAAGCAGTTAAAAAAGCAGCAAGACAGGTTCAAGCTTCAGAAAGTTTTTAGTCTTAACAGCTACATACTTCTAGATTCCCTTTCTCCTCTGCAGTTTACTATTTGAAATGTGTACTTAAAACCGTTCTTAGGCAGTCAACTTCACCTTGGGGCATTGCTATAAATCTACTGATTTCAGGTCTGACTTCTCCCTCTTTATTCCTTGTGGCTACTAGGATATCCCAGTATTAGATTTTGGGACTGTACAGAGCAAACTCAGCATATTTATTCTCAGATTATGTTTTAAATTCTGAAGGCATTGGAGAAGCAGAGTTCTAATCTAGGTTTTCAACACTAAAGCAAAGAGATCTATCAAGTTCTGTACTATATCAAGGGAAGCCATTTCCTCAGTATCAGGATTAAGTTACTAGTATTATTGTCAGTTATTCTTCTGTGGCCTCAAGTTGCATACTTACAGTCTGCATAGCCTGAAAGGGAGATGCTGTTATTGTGACAGAACTGCTACTTGCTGGAGGAGACTGAAAGGTCTGCGCTGGTGGTACTGATGACATGGAGGTGCTCGAAGTAGGCAATGGTGACTGTGGCTCACTTGGGAGGGGAACAGTTGCCTGAGGGAAGGACAAATGTAATGAGAGGTCACTTGATAGTTATTCAGGCAGTAACAGAAGCAGTTAATTTGTTCTAATGCCTAGACTGGCAGAAGTCAGCAGTTTCTACAGGATGACATTTGGACATAGTAGAGCTACAAAATAGCTTTTGCTTACAATTTCAAATCTTGCTGTGCATTCTCAGCAAACAGTACTTCTATTGCAGTCTCTGCTGATTATGTGAAATGTGTCTATGAGCTACTATACATACCCCTCATTGTAGTAATTTCACAATAAAGAGACATTAGATTTTTTTTTTACCCCCTCCACTAAGGAAACACAGAACACTTTCCGTTCCATTTATTGGAAGACAATTCTGTGGCTGATATTAAAAGTGACTTTTCCAAAGGAACTGAGGAAGTTTAGGAGGGGTGATTTTTTCCCTTCTAACTTAATCATGTTTCAGATTAGAAACAATGGTGGTCCAGTCAAAGTATTAACCAGCATTGTCTCATCTATGAAGATGACAAAATGAAATATTGATTCAGAATATCAATATTTACAGGAATCAGGAGTCAAAAGGAATGAGAGCCTCTAAACATATTTTAGCAATCAATATATTTATCTTACCTGTATTTGTGATAGCTCACCTGGACAATTTCAATCTTCTTAGGTATCAGTGGCTCAGAAACATGTGAACCTGTCTGATACAGTGGCTGGGAAGAGTATTTCTCAGTCTCTTGAGAAAGCGATGCTGATGCCTAGAAGAAGCCACACACACATCTGCTATTACAAGAAGTATTGCAAAAGTAGAGCTATGAAATACCAGTGCATAAGTTGGAACAGGTGGATTTTGAAAGACCATGACAAATATTATGGCCAAAGTAAACATACTAAGTAGTCATCTTCACCAAAATCTTGAAGTAATTAGCTTCAGAGATTTAGACTTAGATTACCCTTCTTACACAACAGGTTGTACAACTGGCCCTGCAAAGTCAGATAACTTTAAGAACCGTAACTTGCTTCAAGCAGTTACTTACAATGAAGTTTTGATACACGCAGAGAGATGCCTGATGCTAAACTTCTGGCAAGCTCTGTCACACAAGACTTCCAAGCCAAACTTTAGTCTGCTTTTGCAAAACCTATGTGTTACACTGAGCTCACACTTGTAGTGCTAAGTTTAAGAGCTGTTTATACTTAGATACACAGCCTAGGGCTAGAGGCTACCAGTCCCATTCTCACTATGGACACAGAACAAAGACAGAACTGCACTTGCATACCAGGAGAGCGCACTGTCAGCATGGAACACATGCCCTGGTTGTGCTCAGAACAGACTTCTACTAAATCACGTTCAACCTAACAGCAAGTATTCTGGATGCATGTTAAGCAGCTGAATTATTTAATCCTTGCAGGATAAGAATTCTTATGAAACTGTAGCAGTGACAGTGTCAAAAACCAGGCCAAAACTGCTGATTCAAGGAGTAGGACTGTAATATCCCTGTCAAGACTGTTACAGTCAATTATGTAGTATATCAAGGAATACAGTAAATGCTACATGCACAGAATACTGATAGCACATTTACATTGGCAAAACATATTTAAAATGCATGAACATTTCTGTTACAATCTACATATGCTGTATTAGGGAGTCCAACTGGAAAGACCCAGCTGTGTTTCTAAACAGCAACACTTAGCAAGAGATCTTTAAGACAGTCATCTTCATAAACAGAAATGCTATTCTCAGCTCTAAACAATATATGAATGCTAGTTAATTGTATTTATGTGCGGTTAAATCTTCAAGAAAGAAAAGCTTGATGAAAATCAGGAAGACATATTTCCAGTATTTCTTCAGTTAGAGAACACATCTCAGTCTTCAGCTTATACAGAGGTCTGCTATTTCATTACGATATCCATCCCAATTTATGCATCCTCTGCGTTGTCATTAGAGGAAGTATTTTACACTAATCAAAGCAAGTATTTATACTGCTTATGCTCCCACACTTTTTAGCCTGCATTCTTCATCCCACACCTTTCCCATTTCATTCTGTGGACATTCATGCAGTATTAGGAAAACTTTTCCAACCACCTTTAAGTAATCCAGAATGTAGGGTATACTACTGCTGTTACTTGCATTCTGTCTGGGTGTGTTGTTCAGAGTTACTCAGAAGCCACACCACAACTTTCTGTTGGCATTGGCTATCACACAGCTCACCAAATGCCAGCGAAGCCCAGCGTATATTACCTGTGGTGTCTGTGGTGTCACCAAGTCTTCAGCTTCAGAGCCAGAAAGAGTCTGATCAGCAGATGCTATGGAAGTACTGGAACCATGCAGCGTCATAGATGAGGCAGCAGCCTTGCAAGAAGAGAAAACTGAGATAAGGCTTTGACAGATTACATTGTTTGGTTTAAATGAAACCCACAGTCTGGGCATTGCCAAGTACATCTCAGAATGAGGCAGAAGCCAAGTGCTTTGACCAGTCAGTCTGAGTTTCTTAGGAATTCTTACTAGTGACAAGGAAGCCTATTTAAAAGCCAAACTAGCAAGACAACACAAGCAGGGTAAGTAAACTTAAGGTTCACTTAACCCTGGCTGCCAAAGCTCAAGACACCATCTTTGACATGTGAGGATCTCCAATATGAAGAAACACACTAACTAGGAAAGACAAGACATGTTCTCCTGCACATAACATTAGCTACAACTTGAATCTGTGGGTTCAATATTCAACTATTGCAGCACATCCTCAATATCCTGTTTTACTTCAAAGAAACTTCAAGCATTTGTTGCTGCTTTTCAAGCAGAAAAGCAGCCAACTCCATCAGCATTTGAATGATCTTAAACTTGCAAACTACTGAGTTACATAGTATTTTGCTTTTCTTGTTGTCAGTAGCTTAGTAATAAAATTTAAGTCTATTCTAGTGAATAACCTCTACATAGCTCCTTGGTGACAGCTCTGCTTCTTCAGGGCAGTCCTAGCTTCAACTTACTTGAAGGGGCTGTTGAAGAAAGTCACTCTGACTTGGCAGTTTCTGTTCTTTTGAAGCTGTAAAAACAAACAAACAAAAAAAACCACACTAGAAACAAGCATCCTGAACAACATCAACTTTTAAATTCAAACACCACATATAGTTTGTGTGCAGTTCTACTTTTTGGAAAACATTTGGTGTATGAAGATTCACATTTTTAGTGTGCACTGCAAATATTTAGACTTGCATCAGTAAACTACACCGAGTTAAAAAACATCATACTTTTGTAAAAGAGAACAAGTATTAAATGATAAACATATATTAAGTGCAATAGAGATACTCACTTTCCAGACAAAGCATGTAAATATTTAATAGACTAGGTAATTGTTTTACAACTCAAGAGCCAGTCAATTTCTTAGCATGGCTTGTCATAGTTCAAGTTTTCCAGTGTAGCTCTTTGGTCTGAGCTCACTCATGTGTTTATATACTTGTCTGTATGTACAGATGAATGTTACACAGACACAGCATGTCAATTCTACAGCTGGATTCAGATGCACATGCCAGTCAGTGACTACACAAGCATTCCATTTCCAGGCATATCCATTAAATTAAGCCACCTCCAGCAACAAATAAGCAGGTGAGTGGCTTAAGTTGCCTTTTTTTTTAAATCAGACATTAGTAGGCCTTGTGAAGACATCTTATTTAATTAAAAAATACCAGTCTACAACCCAAGCAAGTCTTGTTAGTGTTCTTAAGATCTTACATACAGCTTACAGTATTACTTACCTACAGGACTACTTGCTGGAGTAACTGAAGGCGGTTGGGATGAACCAATGGCACTTGGTGAAGCTTTATCAAAATCCAGAATGGACTCCTTTTGAAAGAAGATCATCAGTTGAGAGAAAAAAATATTTAACTCTAGATACAAATAAAACACTGTCAATTGACAAGCTGCTGTTTGCTAATTAAAGCCAGATTCATTCACTCATTGCAAACATGCATTGTCAGCACTGTTTTCCCTAACCCAGTAGGAACAGGAGCTTTGTGCTGTAACAGTAGAGAAAAAACATACTTGCATGAAGTTGTAAGTCCCTTGAATCTGAGTCATCAGATCCTGAAGTTTTTCCCTTCTCAATACTGGATCTTTTGGAAGAGTTGAAGTAGAGCAAAATTCTGCAGCTGGCTGATGTACAGGTTTAGGCACCTAATAAGGAGAAAAGATATTAAATCTAATACTGGAAGCAAGACAAGCTGCCTTATCCAATATACTTCCAGAGCAACCTATAGGTGTCAGACACCACAGACCAAGGAATTCTGTGCTGCTATTGATTTCTCCGGAGTCAAGATTTCACTTTGTAAGAAGAGTCAGTTACTGGTGCCACAACTAGTTAAGCCACAGAATTAAATAATTTCATTTGGTTTCTTATGGTCAACTGTACAAAAGACAGTAAGTTAGTCAATTTTAGTGCAAAATTAGGGGCCTCCATCTAAAGGAACCCACATATCTAAGCTGAAGACCAGAACAAATTTAAAAAAAAAATTAAAGCTGCATCATTCAATGTTTAAAATGTATTTCCTCCCAGTAAAGCCAATGCCAGTAAGTACAGATCTTTTATTAGGATGGCATTTCCAGACATTCTGAAGGAACTGCACCTGAGATACATTGCAAGCAAGTTACTCAGGATTAGACCAAAGTGCTTCCAACTAATGAGACAGATACTCTCGATGCACCAGCTCCTGCAGAAAGTATGCCAAACTTATCAAGTTTGGCATGCGGAATACATCTGCACTCCCACACGGGAGCCAACTTTGTAGATAAAGGACTTCTGCAGGGCTTTATTATTCCTCGATTGTTTCAGATGGTCCCTGCACAGTTCATCTGAGCTGGTTCTCAGCTTTGAGAGGAAAATGTCTTACCAGAGATTAGGCAAGTCTAAGGTATCAGAAAAATCATGGCAGTAAACTCTTTAAATAGCACAAGCCCTGTTATTTACAGACTGACTAATGTTGGACTGCCTAGATAGTCTAACATGTCTTTCAAAAGCAGCTTGGGGAAGAGGGAAGCTGTTTAGAAGGATTTTAAAACAGCAGCTTTGCTGTTCTTATGTTGGTCTATGCAGCTAAAGGGAGGCAAGTTGGAAGATATTAAGTAGTTGCATTTTTTCCAACTGGCCCAAGTTTTGAGACAAAGGAACATGCAAAAGCTTTTACTTTCCTACAGTACAAACATTTGCTATTCTAATAGGAGGTTACTACTTCAATATGCTGTAAAGTAACATAGTTGAATATTTATATGAAGTCATTAGAAGATATGGCAAAGGGAGTACATGTCATAACATTTGTATTACTAAATTCAAAACAAATTAGTGAAGTGCTCTTTGTCTAGTTTTAGGTCAAGAAGTCCAAGCACTCTTGCATTTCCTCTGCAACAGTTATCTGAACCTCATCACCAGCATTTGCAGAAATTCCAATAGCATGCATAAGGAAGAAGCTCGCAGGGTTTAGTGAGCTTCCTAAAGCATAATCCATGTACATGCAGCATATCATTAACCCTGGAAAACCCCACTTCCAGTAACTGTGAAATAGATATTGGAACACAACAGCTGCTTGTTGAGTTATAGGAAGTTTCACCTTATTCTAGAGCCAGAAAAATGCCTTTTTTTTTTTACTACTCAATCTTAGATTTTTTGATGCACAAGCACTACCTTTAACTTCTGACTACACAAGTTCATATTGTTCTGTAGTTTCCAAAAATGAACAAGAACTAAAGCTATTAAGTATTTAAGTGCAGGATAAAAGATAGTTGAATTAAGTTAAATGCCAGCAAGTTATAGATTTACTAAGAAACTGAATCTTCCTGTCACTCACAAGCAAAGCTAACCTTAAAACGCTTGCTGTCATGGTGAATCCATTATGGGTCAAACTGATCACTGCTTCTGTTACCCTCTTCCCTCTTACTACAGTTTATACACAAGTACACAACCAAACTTGGTCCTATATGTTTGAAAATTGACAACAGAAGCTTTTCATCTTGAAGTCACTTAACTAGGTCAAGTCTGGCAGTGACTGAAGCCATTAAGATTGTTCACTAGCTGCACAAGTTAGATTTGCACATGAAACAAGCAAGGAAAAAACAGCCCCAAGATCATGGAAAAAAGATTGCAGTGTTTCACTTGTGGCTGCAAAGATGCTACAGTCTTCTGTATGCTTTTACAACTTAGTCTTCATCTCCTTCCCCAGCTCATACTCCATGCATTATACTGGCAGCATCCTTTACTTCAACTAGAAGAGCAAACATACAGGGTTACATATATGATTTTAGGGCTTTAAGCCAGGATTGAAACATTGAGACTGTTCTGTATAAATTCTTTTCTAGTTCCTGCATATGTTAAAATACACCAGCCAGAAGCAGCTATAGTGAAGTTACCTCTATTGTTTTGCTGGTATGTAGGTGTTCAAAACTAGTATATTCAAGTGCAATACAGAGCATACACAAAAAAAAAAAGGCATCAGAAAGTTAAAGTACATTAGGTTTTATGCCTTTATGAAAGGGATGCTTTGAAAAAAAGCAAGTACTTCACATCCTTAAAATGGTTTTAAACTGAGTTTCCTATCTAGCCTACAGTCTGATGATGTTTCTGGAAGTTATTACAAGCTAGTAGCAGAATGAGTTTAGTCACCTGTTAGGCCAGCTCACATCAGACATGCTGAAATCACTTAACACTAGTCATTCAAGCAGCATTCAGATTAGTTTTACACAGTGCTGATAAGTTTAGGGTCTGATTTGTCGTAACAGTGTTTCTGAAACCTAACTTCAACACTACTTGTACATCCAGAAAAAAACTTTTGACAGAACCAAAAAACTGACTGAAAATGGAGTTGAAAAGCCTAGAATTTCTTTTAAGACCTGTTAGACCATTGCAAATAAACCAATGTAAAGGCACACTGACCACTTCAGACTTTCACTAGTCAAAGTATTAGGTACTCCTGCTAAAGCTTGATTTACTTTTTTAGAGACTTGAAGGTCTACTTACACAGAATACTAATGTACATTTCAGCCACCTCATATACTATTAAAACCCACCCTATGATATAGGACCTCTTCCTCTTCAGGTTTGTTAACTGTGGAATACTAGATGAGCTGGAACACTGGTATTTAAGCTGTAATCATACCAGTGATTGCCAGCTGTGCCATGTAGATATACAATTAACAGTTGCTTTCTACTCAGAGGAGCATTCACAGCAGGTATGAATTAAATGGCACCAGATGACAGCAAGGGCTAAACTGTTTTGCTTTCACACAGCAGGCTATGCATTCAGCTCTAACCAGATTTCCTGGTCCACAGGTTGCACTAATATTTAAATAGAGCAACAGTTTAACAGGCTTGTACATCAGCTCACTCCACTGCCTTAAGGTACGATACCTAAGGTCAGGCCTGTAGCACATTAAGTTAAATAAGCATATTTTAAGATACCAAAATCTAACAGTTCATTAAAAAAAGACATCTCAGAGCTCTAATGGTTATTTCAGGGAGTAAAGAAACTTGAGTTCAGCTCCAGAATGCAGCAGCAACACAAGCCTTTTATCTACCATGCCTAGGTCCCTGCACAAGGTCATGTACAGGTTCTCCCTGAGAGTGAAATGGATCCAGCTATAGCACTGCATTGCCTCTTCTTTATTCATATAAACAAAGGCAAGAGAAATTTCATTAGCTAGAGTGTACAATATTATTTTAATTATTCTTTATATGTGTAAGTCAAGACATTTATTTTTTTAAGAAGTGGTTATGGAAGCAAGTTAGGTTGACAATAGACTATTTTTTACTCATTCAGTATTCTTTTGATACTAGTCAATAGCTACTAAACAAAGATATAGCCAGCTGGTGTTTCACTATGGTCTACTATGCAAATCAAAGTTTAACTGTCTAAGATATACTGAATTCAGTAATCCATCTTAAGCAGCCTTACATTCCAATGTTCGATTTAGTTTCATTCGGCAGACTTGCACACCTGCCTATTACTATGAAGATCCCTAGACAGTTTGCAAGTTTCTCCACCTGACTGAAGACCTTCCTTCTTCCTTACTGCATCAAAGTTTTGTCCACCACTTAAGCCATTCATCTTTCCATCCTACACAGGAGTAAGAGCCCCACCTCATCAGGAAGCATCTTGCATTTAAGCTTTCAATTAATCAGACACCAGAAATTCCAAGGCATTTTAAAGTGCTTGAGACTACTCTGGTATGGTATGATACTTTCAGTTACAGTAATATTGTATGTGATTGGGTGCACAACACCTACTTGTGCTCAGAGCTACTTAGTGCCAGGCAACCAGGTTTTGCACCTGTACCACCACCAGTGGACACAAGATTCTACTCAGCTTGAGTGTAAAGGTGAATCAAGCTGAAACACCTTAATCCCATTGTTACCCAGTGCTGCATGTTACCTACTCTTTTAATTTCGTGTTCAACCTTCTGTTTGCGCTCCCGCCTCTAGGCAGAAAAGCATCCAATTTTCAGTTATGCCAAGTTAATTGACAAGATTTAAGCTTCATTGCTATGAGTAATACAGAACAAGTTGATTTCTGCTTTCTTGTAGAAACAAGGTAGTAACACCAACACGCACAACAGAATTGTTCAGTTACCTCAATTTCCTTCTTGAGGTCTAACTCTAAATTAAACACTGCTCATAATGACATAACCAAACTCTGCTTTGCCTGCCATCCTTCCCATTTTCACAGTGTCAGAATTGTTACTACCCAAGCACAGGTGAAAGCAGGCTAGCAGCCTGCTCAGCTGTAAGCCCTGCAATAACTTTCATTTTACATTCCTAAAACAAACTATGCTATTGTTAGACTTTCCAGGATAGCAGTATGGCTTATGCATTCATCTGGAAATACATATTTAAGCCCCTCTACAGTTGGTATTGCTTCATCTAGACATTAGATCTCTCTTGAATCAGCAGCTATTTTAATCAAATGCCTAAAAAAATTACTAAAGTGCTATTTGCATGCAGCCACAGACAAAGTATTTGATCCCTGGATGAGTCATACCTGCTTTGTACTGATAACAGTGCACAGAGCCAATAGCTGGGGATGAACTAAGTTAATTCTTCTGTCTTATGCATAAAGCAGTTATTCAAGGCTCAAACACAGCAATACTGTGTTGATGTAAAAAGCAAAGCAGACCATCGTGCTACTCATATATAAAGTTTAATTGCCAGAATTATTTCCCCCAAGGAAGAATGAAATAGGAGCCTAAATATAGGCCTACAAAGTGCACCTTATAAAGCCTCTGCTAATAGGTAGCTTTAGTCCAACACACTAGTGTCAAAAAGCTTATGACAGATAATACTACATATGCCAACTCACTTCTTTGGGTTCCATATCAAACTTCTTTGGCCCAACACTTGCAGCTCCCCAGGACTTCGGAGGGTTCTGTAACTGCTGTGTTGACACTTGCTGCTGCCTGTCAGCTTTTTCCCAAGCCTCTCGAGTCTCCTGCTTCTTTTGTTCTGGCTCCTCCCTAGCACGTGCAGCCCAAGCCTTCACAGGCTCCTGCTTCTTTTGCTCTGGTTCTTCCCTAACAGGCCTTTCCCATGCTTTCACAGGCTCTGGCTTCTTTTGTTCTGGTTGCTCCCTAGCTTGGGTTACCCAAGGCTTTGGAGACTCCTGCTTTTGTTCTGGTTCTTCCTTAGCTTTGGTTACCCAAGGCTTTGGGGACTCCTGCTTTTTCTGTTCCTGCTCTTCCCTAACTTTTGCTACCCATGGCTTAGGAGACTCCTGCTTCTTCTGGTCCTGCTCTTCCCTACCCTTTGGTACCCAAGGTTTGGAGGACTCCTGCTCCTCTCGGACACGTGCTACCCAGGCCTTTGGAGTTTCTTGCTTCTTATGCTCTTCTTCAACACGGGTCTCCCAGGGCTTTGCAGACTCATGCTTCTGTTCTTCCTCTTTAACACGAGCTTCCCAAGGCTTTGGAGAATCTGGCCTTTTTGCTTCTTGCTGCCTAACACGACCTTCCCAAGACTTTAAGGTCTCTTGTTTCTGCTCTTCAACATCGACAAGCATTTCCCAGGACTTTGGAGGTTCTTGCTTTCTAGCACACTCAGCTTCCCAAGATTTGGGCTCTTCCGGCTTCTTCTTGACAGAGTATTCTGCTTCAGGCAAATAACGCCTGTTGAGAAACTATATAGACCAAAGAAACTTAATGGCTCCCAAGAAAACATTTTGCTACTACAGTTCAGGTCAGTTAACTTAGGTCATCCAGCTACTGAAAATTTCTAACTAAAAGCAGAGCCTAGACAGTTTAAGCAACAGCCATAGAAACTGCATGGACAGTCTTGGCTCTGTCCTACAATACTACAAAACTAGCTTTGGTTGGCATGGCAGAGAAGCATGAAACAGTCCTGAAAAGCACCAGTGAAGCATATTTCAGCTGAGTGAGTCTATTAACCTCAGTGCCAACTGGTGCTCCCGGGCAGCAATGTCAAGTGCAGTTGTGGTTTTTATAAAGGCAGCTCTCCTCCTAAGCATCTAAAATGCTGTGGTACTATATTAGTAGACATTCTGCTCAGTGTAGCAGCACCCTCCCCCCACCTTTGACCCTTTGGAACTCCAAATACAACTGTCATTCTTAATGAAGTTTAAATACTAAAGTCACCACAGTCTCAGATTTAGTACCACTGGACTTCTACAACTCCAGGCTGTGTTTACTGCTAAGTCTGAGATGTCCCAAAGTTTTCCCGAGTTACTACTTTGTCATGAACTGGAAGTAAATACATTAAGCAAAGAAAGTGCAAGGGTCACTGGCTGAGATTCTTACAAGTCACCAAAAAAAGCTTTAGAGTCAGGTAAGAGTGTTACCAGTAGGTCAGAAAAACTTGTTCTAGAATACACCCTCTAGTGGGATACCTGGGAAATAGGGATTCAACAATTTAAGAACCATTATTTTCATTTACAAAAAGATATCCCTCCCCACCACTTGAACCAAATCTAATGGCTTTAATGCTATTGCCAGTTGAAGGTTGAGTACTTAAGAGCCTGGAGAGCTGTTGAAACAGATGTACACACAAGTCTGTCTTGGGATCCCTATTTTCCTGACAAATCAAAGCAAGGCCTACATCATTCTCAACCCCACTGCAATAGGTTTGGCTTTTAGAGGCAGCTTTAGTAGGTATGTATTTTCTTTATCCTGTAGTACACAGGATATCAGTGTTTCCACTCTAAAAGCTGATGCTGTTTACTCAGGAAAGTGCCAGAGCATTAAAGTACAATACTGCTTCATGTAATCCTGCTCCATTTATCCCAAAATACTCCAGAGAAACCATAAATTTGGGGTGTAGAAATAGAAATGCAACCAAGCTCTTAATGCTTCTACATAAAGCAACACTTAAGTCACTGTTCAGGCTCCCTTTTTAAGGAAAAAAAAAAGGGCTGCAGAAGTGCAGTTATGTTTCTGGTAAATCACAATACTGAAGAAAAGCAATTAGCAGTGGAGTATCTTACCTCCTGTGGCTGTATTTCAGACTTCATAAGCTCCATAAGGGATTCTAGAGAAAGGATGTTAATTTGTTTCAACTGATCAAATGCAGAAATGCATACAAACAGCAGCAAATCTTCAGTTATCATTAAATCATAGTGCCAACTGCTAAGCCAGCTACTCTAAAAGTTCAGCTTGGTATTCAACATGCTATTTTTAGACAAGCATTTATTTTCCAATTGGACTTGACATTTGTAAATATTTAGAGTTAAGCAAGAAACATTTTCTAGTATCTGTAATTTGGTTATTGTAATATATAATGTTCCCTACATCAGACAATTCTCACATTTTCAATATGGGGGCTTGCTCAGAAGGCAGATCTTATTACCATGAATTACATTTTTTTCCTACAATATTGGTGAGAATAGGACTGCAAGCCTTACAGGTTCTGTTTTAGCTGCTACATTGGAAGTAAGCTACAGCACAGGATTAGATTTAGCATCAAGCTATACGAAAAAATGAATACTTAGTTCAAACTTTTCCCAATATTATGCTATAGAAATCAAACCCTGCAATATTCCACCTGGTTCTTTGACAGACTCTCCTTTTGACATCTGTCTTGTTCTCTCAGGTTTTCTATTTACTTCTTCCAATTCTTTTACTGGCAGAGTGGTGCGAGGAGTCGGAATACTTTCAAAGTACCCAGAGTCTAGAAGTTTGGATAACAGGTCCTTCATGTGTTTATCTGAAGAATAAAAATCCATGAAGTTAAGATACAAAAAATTTAAAGAGTATTCAGGCTACAGTTCAAGACTCCTTACTTCCTCCCTTTATATAAACTGTAGCTTCTTCAAGTTCACGCATCTTACAGAGTTACAGCAATAATGTATTTCAGTAAAGTATTTGTTAAGCTGCTTTGTTACAGCTGAAAACACCTTCGCAATCCAGAGGTAAGACTGCAGCTAAACACTGAGCTACCTGGTCTCCCACATGCTTAGAAAGGGGCTGGCACTGATACTAAGAGCACATTATGCAAACTGTAGCATAGGCAAAGCTAAACAAAGCCACTATGGAACTGCGCAAGACAAGTCTTGTCAGTGGCAGGACGGTAAGCCTCAGAAGGAAAAGTTCAGAACTACAAAGATAAGCATAGCAAAGAAAGCAAGACATTGTTTCAGACCGAGCTTAATCCTCTAGAGTTTTGGAGAAAAGAAAGTCAGAGTTGACACAGTTGAAAAGCTGAACTGTGTACTCTAATGAGCATTGTCCAGTTTTGTTCTTTGTGTGAGAAGATAGCAGCTTAAGAGTATGACCTCAGAAATCACAGTAATACTGGAAGTTGTTTCTAGAGGAGCTAGATACAGGGTAGCCTTGAGAACAGGAAGAATATTCAGTGAAAGATCATTCCTACCAGTGACAGCCATATAAACAAAGAATGGTAGCTAGACTTTAGTAGATAGAAAACTTGACTTCCAAGGCAAAGAATGCTAATAAAAACTCGTAACTGCTTCATCAGAAGTTTGGCTTGCACACAAAACGATGGAAGACTGACACTAAAGTGTAAGATAGAGATAGCAGGTAAGATAGAGATACCAACAAAATAGTAACAAAAGTTGTTAAAAGACAGCCAAAAAGCTACAAAGATTTCAAGCCCACAATAGCCAGGCAACTATCAGTTCACATCAACAGAAACAAGACTAAAGTAACCAACTCTTAGCTCTACAAGGCCAGCTCGCACTTTGTCCAGAGCTATACAGACTTAGAGGACTTAGATGTCAGTTCAACTGTGTATAGAAATTAGGAAGGGTATGCAAGTGCTCTCATCTAACAGTTTTAACAACATTGTTGTCAACGACAAACAAAAGATTACTGACACACAGCCACTATAAGACTGGAGTAAAAGGGACAAGCAAGGTCTGTTTGCAATAGGAAAGACACTACAACTCAAGTAAGGACAGTTTCCTCACAAGGAATTTCTAAACAAACACAGAATGCATGTGGTAGTTTCAGAAACCTTGATTACAAGCTAAAAGCCACAGATGGAAGAAAATACATACAGTCCCACAAATTTTCTTGTGTTTGAAAAACAAGATTTGCAGAAGGTCAAAGAAAGGCTGCACTGTGCATGATTAGAGATCATAGCAAGTTCCACTAATGATTGTTCTTCCTCAGTGTGGTATCCTGCATTATAGTCAGACAATGGGTGTCAGCCTGGAATTCCTACAAGGCAGAATCTTAAGTCTGTGAGACCTTCAGCCTGGGGCCACAGAAGCTTTGTAATACATATCAGTGTGCTCACCTAAACATTTCATGTCTGGGAAGAGTGTTCCAATCTTAATCCACTTGCACTAATAATCCAAAAAGCTTCTCACCACTAGTTCTGCAAGGTATTCATGCATCAGCTCTTGAATGACTAGCATAATTACTCCTCAGAAAGGTGTCAGTACATCAGCAGAAAAACATGCTTCCTTTTTGCAGGGAAAGACTGTATCCTTATCTACTTAAAACTTCAAACAAGTAGTAGTTCATCCTTGGATAACTGAGTTACAGCACTTCAAAGTGCTTAATTTAGTAATTTACCATTTTTAATACTTAAATGGCACACAAATTTCAGATCTCTAAGTTATTTGTTTAGATGAGACACTTACATGTTGTTCCAACCACAGGTTTCTCACTTCCTTCCAGAAGGTCCCAGAAGTAAAGAGATGACTGTTCCATCTGGTCTTCAACACTAAAACAACAGTTTCACCAGGCAGAATCATAGCCAAGATCAAGTCGTGAAGTATCCCAGTACCCCTCATTAAGACACTTGAACTAGTGTTCAGCCTTCCAAATTAAGGCTCCATACACAGAGTGAATCCTAAACCCATTATCCATTACTGAAAGCAATTCATCTGAGTCTGTTTGTACGTGATAAAATTTAGTAAATTCAAGTTCTTTTGTTGGTAATTAAGACACATTAGAGAGCCTAGCATTATCCCACAAGACCATATGGATAGACTTCTTTCCAAGCCAGGGCTCTCAGACAGGGAAACAATTGCTATTTAATCAGCTGATCACCATCAACACCTCCTGCCACTCTTCGAGGCATTGAGAAACTTTGACATAGGCCCATGATCCACCCCACCCACTCCAGACAATGCATATTTTTAAGGTGCACCATGATGAAATTTAGTGTCCCAAAGGATAGAATCATGCTTCTTGTGGAAGTGTAACACAATGAGAATTATAAACTAGAAAGAGTTTCCATTTCACTGGAATGAGATACTCATTGTGTGGCTTTTTATAAGTAGCTGTTCTTTAGATGTTAAATTCAGAGCAAAGATTAGGCAAGTTTAGCATGACAAATGACTACCACTTTTAGGAACTTCAGTCATATTTGACTATAGAAATAATTATTCTTGTCCACAGTGTTTTGACTTACCATCTAACATCTGCTTTTTCCATATAAAAATACAATTCTTGCTACACGATCTTAAAAACAGAAAAGCTGTGATACTAAACAGAGTACAAGCACGATGCCAAGTTAGTACTTGGCATTGTTGACAACTTGTTACCTTAAGATATGACATTTAATGCAGAGGTATCAAAAACTTTTACAAAAGTTCTTAAAACTACTTAGGGGCTAGTAGGAGAGTCTCCAGATTATCCCAAAGGAATGTAGAGTGTTAAAGAAGCATATCTGGATCATCATGTGAATGATATATGGAACAGTTCTCCTGTGTTTACCACACTTTCAGTTTCAGACTGTGAGACCCCAGGAAAGTAACACACCACCAACTCCCCTCCTTATAACAGTATTGGGCTATCTATAAATAAATAGATAATAAATAATAGAGAATAAAAATATTGCATCTAATGAAGAAAAGAAGTGACTGTGATTATAGAAATTACTAAAAAGCAATTATACTTCTTGCTGTGCTGTGCCTTCAATGAAATTGGTACTGACATTTTATTCTGAACTTATGGTTTTATAAAAGTTGTGCAAATGGGAGATGATGCTTTATGAAGTCTGATGGTTGCACTTACACACAGAAAATGGCCAAATAAGACTTTCATATAGAAATGAACTGTTGTTTAACTGTTGTTTAAGGTCTTTTCCATGTGGGCAACTGCTAATACATTTAGATCTTTTATTTTAAAAGGTTTATAATCTTTACTGTGATTTGTGGTTAATTGAGAAACCTCAACCCCACACGAAGACACAAGATGGCAAAGCTTGCACAACTGAGGCTGTAAATGCTGCAACTTCCCTTTAATGAACTAAATCTGCTACACCCCTAGTCTCAGACTAAAGCAAGTATACTGTACAGAATTTTAATTATTGTTCCAAAACATAATATTTCAAGACACAGCAGTGTCAAACAGTGGACTTTTACTGTAATGAACAAAGCAAAGCATACCAATTAGACAAAAAAAAAAAACCTCTTGAACTTACCTCAAGTTCTCATTTCTTTCTGGACACGTCAGTTTTGCAAATCTTATGAGGTAGTCTAGTTCTTTAGAAGGCAAGTATATTGCACCATTCACACCACCTTTGAAATCTTTTTGAACATGCTCTTGAGTGAAGTTCTGCAGCACATACTGGACTTGAAGTATTGTACGCAGTTTTTTCTTCTCTGCTTCAAGCTTCAGTAGACTCTCTCTCCGCTGTGCCTTCTTCTGTGCTTTCAGCAGCTATTACATATATTAATTCAGCAATTAATCACAACAGTTTAGTAACAGAATTCTAGGATAAAACCCGTTGAGTTCTAGCACTGATCATCATACAGTGATCAAAGTAACTATCAGTTTGTTAGATAACCAAAGTTCCTAATTATCTTTTCAGATACCCAAGATATTTCAAACTCCTCCTCTGGAAGAGCTCCTTTCTTATCTATTAGTTCTCTACAAATCTAGCTTTTAGTCAGTGGATTCTGGCAGCTTCACTTGTGGTATGCTTTTATGATATTTTGATCCTGATTATTAATGCTAGTTATTTTAACAGCAGCTTTCACAACAATATAAGAAACTGATAGAATTTATACCAACACACAAATTCAAGCCTAGCTGATCTTTAACATTTGTCAGAGTTAGAAATGCAGAAGTTGTCTCACTAGGAAAAACTTGAGACAAATGCTTCACCCCTTTTGAATATGCCAATTTAAATGATACAGCAGAATCCTATAGTTACTCTTATTTCTGTTGGCAGAAGACTAAAGCACTCATTAAATAAGCAATAACGCCAGTCACAGAATATAAACAGGCCACATGCACTTCTGCAGAAATTTCTCAACATATAACAATAGAATTATGCAGCAGACACTATCCAAGTAACTGTAGAATTTAAAATGCCTCAATATGGGGCATGTTAAGTCTCTTTGCAAGGTCTATGAAAGTTTATTCTAGAATGCACTGTAAAGGATATTATGATGTTGTCACCAGAATGCCCCCTAGTGTTCCACTAATGAGTATCAGCTGTGGAATCCATACTGGCAGAAGTAGAACCAAGGGAAAAACAAACTGGGCTAGCCTTTAGTTACAGCATAAATTCAAGAACAAACATGAACTGGTAGAATTTAATGCTGGATTGTTAAGAACACCTACAGAAAGACACATGGGGGTCACAATCCTTCACATCTGATATTTTATGAGCAGTTACACAGAGGAGAGTAAGATGAAGCAATCTAAGTTTTGACATTCAGCATGGTAGTTTCTATGTTCATACAATGACTGAGGGAACCCAAAGCAGCAACACGACTGAAAAGGCTCTTAAATCTCTGCTCACGTTGTACTTTGAGATATTTACTGCACTTTCTGGAATTGCTACACATACAAGAATATCTTCTCTAGCAAAATTGCTTGGGTCTCAGTCAACACTGAGTTGAACTATTTTACTAGTCCTTCAGCATTTCAGAAGAGGCAGAGAAATAATGCCAGAGCAGCAACTAATCATATTTAGCATCTCAAACATTACCTTGGGTTAGATTTTTTCATAAGAATAGTGTTTGCTTGAGCCAAGAGACAAGTTTCTCCAAAGATAAGACTCTCTCTTATATACAAGTAAAGTTTGTAGTGCTTTAAACCCTGAATAAAGGCCTAAATAAAGCACTGTGTGTGTGACTTGCCATAATTGAAGACAGTTAAAGCACAATAAGTGGCAAACTACGAGTTTCAGTAGAGTTTTATTGAGAGCTGTACTCCTCACTGAAACCACAGTGATTTAACCACAGCAACTTCCCTCACTGGAAACATCAAAATATTTAGTCTGAAAGGAATATTGGGATGTCATCTAGCCAAGCCTCCAGAGTAAAGGCTACACTGAATCAAGACCAGATTGCTTTGAGCTTTGTGCAGTCAAGTCTTGAAGAGATCCAAGGAGGATTCTCATACTTCTCTAGGCAGCCTGCTCTAGTGCTCAATTATCCTCAGAGTGTCCAGTTTCCAAGTAGATAGGAGGAAGTACATAGGAGGAAAATCTCAGTTCATGATCATTCCTTCCCCCATCACACCTCTCCAGAAAAAACAACACCTGGCTTCATCCTTTCAGTAATCTCTCTGGTATTTGAAGGCTAATATTACATCTTCTGCCAAGCCTTCACTTCACAAAGCCCAACAAGTTTCTTCCAGGGTATCCTCACAGGTCTCATGCTCCAGCCATTTAGAGGCCCACCACTGAACTCACTGAAGTTTATCTATTGCCTTTGTGTACCGAGTGACCAGAACTAGACACTACTGGTTAGCAAGTACCAAGTAATCAGTTCTCCTTAATCTACTGGTCTAGCCAGTCTAAGTCTAGCCTTCACTGCTCCAGAAGGACACTTAATTTACTTTGCCTGATGCCCACAATGATCTGCATGTCCTTTCCAGTAGAGCTGCTCCACTGCCAGTTTGCACCTATACAGCTTACAAGCCCACCACAAGTACAAGCTACCAGCAAAACTGTTAATGGTTTCAAGCTTAAGTAAACTAGAGTCAAACACAGCTGAGTGCCAGTGATGCAATTTACTTAAGCATAAGTTCTTACAGGGCTACACAGTAAATAACTATATTTGGAGGCCAATGGTACACAAAATTGTCAACACTTGCCCTGCTCCAACCAGTTGAAGCACATTGTTCTCCAACATTCCAAGATAGAAACTTCCTAGTATTCTGTGTATTGGTATGTAAGTGTAGCCATTAGAATGGTAGCACAAACTTTGCAGTTACCCTCTGACTATATAGGGAAGAGCATTTCATACTTACATCTTGGCTAAGTCCTGAAAAAGTCTTCTGAAGCTCCTTGGCAAATTCCAAGTTATGTACCACTTCATCATATTTTTCTACTGCCTCCTACAAAGGAATAGATAAAACAAAGTATTTTTCATGTGTAAGACTACTGGTTGCATTTCAATCCCCCATACCTAAGCTCTCATAGGGAACTATTAATTTAATATGTATTTCCCTGAAACTAGCTTCTTTAAAGATACTATGTAACTGATACTTTAAATTTAGTTGTGAATATCATTAACCCATGACTGTCTGATAGGGAGTACAAAGCCTGCTTATACCACTGCACAGATATCATACAAGTTTGTCTATATTACTTTCTAGACAACACCTTGTGCAATATTTGGTATACTAGTGTTGAAACAGGAAAGTCAGGATACCAGTTATTTAATTTTACCTTTTGTTCCTTTAAATCTCAGCAATGAGGTAAACAGCTACTTAGAAATCAGATATGATATAAAAGCCTGGAAGGAATACAAGAGACTGACAAGTTCAGCACAGATCTTTTACCTTGACGCTTAGCTGTATGCCTTTACAGATAATTTGTACAAACTTTAGAAAGAAAACAATACAGAATGCAAGTCATACTTTCAGGAAAAAGTCTTTCAAATTTAGTTTCCACAAATAAAGCAGTGTTCCTGTCTTCATTAATAACTTTACACACTATTTTACTAGCCAGTCTTCAAAAAGACAAAAGTATATTAATAATCTTGCATTTTGATACATGCTGTTTTTTAAATGAGTTTTTCCTCCACTGAGAAGACAGTTCATTTTTATGTCTCCTTAACAGCTCTGAAGATTGCAAAATGCTGCAGTTCAGACATGCAGTCCATATCTTCATAACTTGTTACTTCCCAGGAATGCTTTACGGTAAGCTTAATTTCAGTTGTTCAGTTTGGTTTACACTCCTAACACGATATCAGAAGTTTTTCTAGAATGGACCTGTCAGTCTAACAAAGCTCTTTCAAAGTAGTGTTAGTGTTTCATCAGTGCAGTGACAAAAGCTTAATCTACTGTCCCAATAAGATTTGGGACATGTGCAAATTCCATATGTGTTCCTAAGCAACTGGAAAACAAGCTACACATTCATTTGTTCTGTCAGTTTGACCAGTTACTTGTGTTCTCTTATTTGTAGAATGCTAGACATTACTAGGCAGCACAAGAGTGCATGAGTAAAGCACTTACCCACCGGCTTAAGTTGTCCTCACATAACTTAAGCAACTTTTTAGTAATTAGCAAGTTCACTTCACACTGGGAGAATGACTCCTAAGACCCTAATACCTACACATTTGACACTTCAGGAAGACTCACAATTTAACACCAACAACATACTAGACAGATGGCAGTATCTACTGCTTTTAACCATGCAAATTCCGAAGTAAGAGTCCCTACCTGAAAATATCAGGTACAGTTACCATTCCTTTGATGACAAGCTATAACTCAGCCTGTAGGAAAGCAACAGCTTTTGCCACACCTGCTATTAGCATTCATTAACAGCATGTTGGAAGAACAGTACTGAGGAAAGTCCGTTCAGCTTGCTCTCTGCCAGGGACAGCATTTAACCTGCGGGAAGCTCTGAATTTTGGAAACAAGCATTTCCTGAAGTAAGGCTAGCACAAACAGTAGCTCTGGCAGGCATGCACCATATGTAATTACAGTTTAATCCAAATTGCTTGCAAAACAAGTTCAGCACCAGATGTGCACTTCTGCATGAGAAACAATGAAAAATATAGATGACATCAAATCATTACAGCTCTACTGTAATAGGCAGTTAGGCTTCTTCAGGTAAGTGTCCAAATTAAGTTCAGCTCTACCTTCAATCTACCAGGTCTCAGTATTTATACATGCATTTGGAATTTGCATCTGAAAGGGAGAAACAGTATTTCTGTATCTCAGCCACTGAAACAGAGGTCTCAACTAGATTATTAGTTAAATACTGGTTTGACACATGCTTCTACCATGGTCAACTAGTTAGTTGACTACAATGGTGAATAGTGGTTTGACTGCCACTTGTAAGTTCACTAACAAGACTGAATCTAATTCCCCATTTCAGAAGTCCCAGGAACTGAGATAAAAATACTAATACTTAAAGTTAGGCTCAGGTGGGAATACTGAAAGCCAGTAACCAAGTTAATTGGCATTTTCCAAAGTCAGTACTGCCAGATGCATTTGCCAGAGAAACATCTACAGAATCACTCCCCTCTAGCTCCCCACATCTTACTTTCACTTTCAAGCTAACTTTCCACAGTCCAGGGTGTACACCAAAGAACGAGTCAAATTTTGATGAGTCTTGAACATGTTTAAAGCTACTTTTAAACTCACACACAATACTGTTCAGTAGTCTCACTGTTAGTGACAGAAGAAAGCAGATCATATTTAACACCTCTGATCTAAACACAAAAGGCTGATGCCAACCCAATTCCAGACTGAGTTTAGAGGAACTAAAAAGTCATCATCTTACTTCAAACCAAATTTAATTTTATTTCTGCACTTGAGATGGCAGGAGTACAGACTTTGTAGTTAAGTGCTAAATGTCTGTTCATTCCAATAGCTCTACTTAACTTTTAAGTAGTAATTTATCATTTCCCCTCTTATCTTATTTATGCCTAGTTCTCACTTACAAATGATACAGAGTAAGGAAATAGTATTTGTGGTGTTCTCATACTGCCATGCTGTGATAAAACTAACAGTCAAGAAAGTATTTTTCTAACTAGTTCATTAGCAGGATCAGCACTACCACTGAAGGGCTGGTGTCATTTACCACACAACTGTTCTTTCACCATGTGTGAAGCACATTTTAAAAACGTGACTCCTAGATGACTAGAGCAGTAAATCCTTTGGATTATGTGATACTGATACTCAGACATGCTTAGAAAGCAATAGCTTTCACATTATAGAAACTTGGTTTCAGTTCTAGAATCCATTCTAGCCCAAGACAGAATCACTGTTTTAATACAAGGAAAGTTTAAGCTAGCTCTACAGAGTGGATACCATTCTTTGGGTACTGATCTTGCCCCCTGCCATTCCAACTTTTGTATTTAAGTACAAAACAGACATACTGTTCTAACAGCATTCGAGAGTGCTAGCAACTCACAGACATCTGATGGCAGCACTAGAAGGACAGCAGAGCATTCCCAGCTAAGCCAGTAACTTACAGCTAAACTCTTGTATGAGGAAAGCAAGTTAAATTAACATCTTCCTTGGTAACAACATGGGCTATTTGTCAGTTACACTTTAACAGCTATTTGTAACCGTAAGGCAATTGCAAGTAACACTTGTTAACAAGTCATGAGAATTAATTAGCCACCCCAGAAATCTTGAGGTTTGGGTTCTAACACCGCAATGCTATATAGCTATGCTGCATATGGATGCCTCATCAAGAAATAAAGGTGCAGGAGCACTGAAGCTAGAAGTCTTCAGAACAGTAATAAAAAAGAACCTTCTAATACTTCAGCACATGATACGAAGGTTAAAGCTTGCAGCCTCCCCATTCAGCTTAGTTACCTATAATTTGTCTATTTGTTTTTGCGAAAGACACCACTGCAAGCCTACAGGCATACTTCTGTAGAACTACATCACCTCCTTCAACAACCTATCCCTTCTGACACACTTGAAGGTTTTGAGGCCACTTCCTACTGCATAAAGCAAGCTTACCAACTGGTCTTGATTGAGGGCTTCTCCCTTCTTCAGGCGATCTTTGTAGTCTTCTAGTTTTAGCTGTAGGAAAATCCAAAGTAAAGATTTTAATTTTATTTGTCTAATGTGGATTGCAGAAGAGGAACTTTACTACTTCTTCTAATTGCAGAAGAAGGGAATAAAAAATGTTGTTATGTCTTTGATTTGGCAGCCTCCAGGACTGCCTACTTTACTCTTCTATGTTTGATCTTTCATTTCTTACTTGCCACCTTTGTTTCATTTAAGAAATACTAATGCGTTGATCCTAGATCTTCAAGGGGCTCCAAACACGCCCAGCATCCTTATTTTCAATCCAACTCTGGAATTTAGTTATCCTTGAATAATCCTACTTATTTTTTTCAGAGTATGTCTTTAAAAATCTGTCTTCAGTTATGTCATCAGGATTTTATAGCAGTATTTCTTAAGTGAACCAATACCTTCAGGGAAGAAATATTATTTGTTTCTAATACACTGAAGCAATCTTTAAAGGCTGATGCAAGTTATACAAAACTGAACTACTGCACATTACAAGCTTCTTTATACACACAGGGAAAAGAAAGGGAAGTTCGCTACCATGAAGTTGAATATTTTGTGTTTATCTACCCACATAGGGTTTACTGACACAGCACCTATAGGAGCCTATGACTAGGAGTACTTTCTACTCATTCTAGTAAGTCACACTTTCATTTGCTGGCAAGGCTATATTGTCATTCATGTGACAAATCAAAGACACTTGAAAAATTCACAAAAAGCTTCCTTGGACAGAATTAGAATACAACATGAATTTGGTTAATCACACAAGGAAACCATGCTTACCTAACAGTATTCAAAACTACAGCATGATGCATGACATGAGACAGCAGTAATACTGCATCACCTGCAGGTGGATGAAGTCCCCTAGCCACATGGTCAGAAGTCTGATCTACTCCCTTTTCTCACAGTAAGGCATAACACAAAGCTTTTTGGACATTTCAAGACCAACATACTCATAAATTTGCTTTAATTGCAATCCTGACCCATCACCAAAAGCAGCAGCATAAGTATTTCTTTTATCTTACAGAAAAAAGCATTTTCCCAATTAAAAAAATCAGGCACATAGCCTTCAGTCACCTGCCAACCAACCGAAAAGTCTTAGAATGCCAAAGCCAGAACTATAGCTATAGCCACAATCTTTTAGCTGTATTGTTATCTCACTTCTTATTCATAAGACTATTCTCCCTCCCCCACCCCAGGAAAGCACAGTTCAAAGCAAGAGAGCAGGCTTCAGAGGCCTTCTGTTTAAAAGCCTTCTTATGAGTACTGTTTGTCTATACGTAAAATATAGAAGTCAAAGACTTTTGCAGAATGAAGTGCAATACATACTTAATACAGTTTGACTTTTACATGAGTCAGAAGAAATACTGTTCCTAATTTCCAGTTTTACATGCATCTCTACATCTTAATTTAGACGCATGTAATCAATAGAAGAAATAGGAATACTTCAGCAAGACTACAAACCACCTCCAAATGAATTTCAAGTTAGTACTGAACTGATTCAGTCTGTTAGAGAAGCATCCCCAGTTTTGTTCAACATTCAATTACTTTTGCTAACTATTTGACAAAGCCAACAGCTGAGAACAAGTTTATAGTTATCTGAATTCCTGATTCCCTGAAACAATAATGTTACACTCACACAGTCAAATGCAAGCAGCCCATCTCACAACAGTACAAATAAAGAACACCATTCTTTGCTACACAGGGTTATTAATGATAATAAAAAGCCACTAGCAAATCCACATTTAGGTCCTTCCACTGGTTACTTAAAAGAAAAAAAAAATCAATGATTACTCACTATATACATTCACAGCCTTATTCTAGCTATTATAAAACAGGCACCGAGTTTTACAATCAGCAGTTTAAACATATGCCATTCCAAAGAAAAACAAGTTACCTTCTTTTTCTCAATGTTCCTGATCTTGTGTTTGAGACAGATAAGCCCATTATCAATGTAAGTCTCATATGCCTGGGAAGGAGAGGCTGCCGAGTTCAGCGCAGACTGCAGGGAGCTGGAAAGAGGTTGGTTCTCCCCAGACGGGTTCACCTGCTGCTTGGCCGCCTTCATGCTCTTCTCCTCCCCCTCCTCTGACCGGCCTGAAGGTGATGATGAGTGATGGAAAGGGGCTTGGGAAAGCTGCACCATTGAAATGGATGGAGCTGCAAAGAAACTCCTTTTATTTAGCTCTCCCCCCTCCCCCTCCCCTCCTTTAAGAAAGAAAAAGAAAGTTATCTCTTTTCTTATCACACGTTGAGAAAATGTAGCCACAAAAATTGAGCCTTGGTCAGAATGCATCACCATCATCCACCTTTCTTCCTCCCCCTTTCAAAATATCAGCAGCAGGAATTTTAAAGCAAGGCAAACTTCGTATTGTTCAAGTCCCTCCACCCACCCAGACACCAGAAATCCTTTACATCGGCAGAATCAGACAGCACAGGGGATGATTCCAGAAACCCAATATAGTGTCCATCTAAAACTAGGCAGGTTTCCTGCACGCATCGCCCACAGGGGGAAAAAACTGCAAGCAAGCAATTGCAAATCACGCTGCCAGCCTCTCATGCGGGCTGCAGCCTGAATGAAGATGTAGGAGTAGCACGCCTGAAGGGACAGCCCCTCTTCTCCTCAGCCCCCATTAAAGCAGTTTTACCCCTTCGTGACCTTTGCGGCAATCCAAAGGAGAATTACAGAGATTTCAATTAAAAAAAAAAAAAGCAAAGACAAAAAAAAAAACCGCTTAATAAAGCAAGCGGCACACTCGGTCGCAGCAGCATCATTCTTCATGAGGGACCGGTCTCTGCCTACACCCATCCAAAAGATAGCTGTGCTTGAGCCACGGCGAGACACCAGGCTCAGTTGGGAGGGGCCAAGCTTTAACCTTGAAGAGATAACTTCTGTAGATGCTCCACCACCACCGCCCTCCTCCTCCTCAACTACTTACACTTGCTCCTGGAAAGCAATGACACCACATTTCTGCCTCCCTGCCCGCCAGCCAGGCCTGCGGCGCCACGACCCCAGCAGGCACCAGCCGCCCATACCGAGGGAGCCGAGGGGAGGAGAAAGCCCGGATTTCCCCGGGACGAGCCGGCTCCGCTCCCAGCGGTACCTCCGCACCCCTCCCCGCCGCCGGGGGAGCCCGGGCTCAGCCCCCCCATCACGCCCTTGCCGGGGACGGTGCGGAGACAATTCCCAGGGGAGAGCGCGGG
>VZRU01001104.1:44548-69756 GCA_013398155.1 Pedionomus torquatus
CCAGCATCACCGTCCCAGGGAACCTCCATCGCCTCCACCGCCTCACCCTACGGCGGCAACCACCGAACTACGACGCCCCTACAGCCGCTGCCGCTCACCTCGGTGCCCGCACACGCTCAGGGCCACCCCAGCGCCCGCCTCCCGGCTCATATAGGGGCGGCGGGAGGGCGGGGCGAGGCGGGTGCGGGGCCCGCCGCCGAGGTCACCGCCCGCCTCCCAATCCCCGCCGCCGTCTCACCTGCCTGTCCCGCNCATGGATGGATGCATGGATGGATGCATGGATGGATGGATGGTGGGCACAGGGCGAGCGCAGCGCTGGTACCGGCTGCATGGGAAAGGAGCGCACGGGGCGACACCGCCCCGCGTCTGCTCTCCTTGCGGAGTCCTGCAGGTCCCCCATGAAGCCTTGGTCTGCTGTAGAGTTGCGTGTAGCACAACGATCTCCTGTTGGCCCAGGACAGGCTGGCATCTCCCTCCGGGCAGCCCTGAGGATAGAGTCACGTTGCCCCCAGTGCAAGGGTATCCTTGCCTAATCACAACACAGCGCCCAGTCCCACCCTTTCACTATGGCATGGGTTGGGTGGCCATAGAACAGTCAGAAACGTTGGCTGGTGCCCCTTTCAACCAGTAGAAAGGTTCCTCTGGGCCACTACAGAGCCCCTTGAGGAGATTTGCAGGACTGTGGTTCACCTTATGTAACCAAAGATGTACATGTCCTCTATAAATGCACTCCAGTCACGTGAACACTTGACAGCTAGTAAAAGCACTTAAGCCCGTTGAATGTAGACAATAAAATAATGGCAAACTTTTGTTAATCTCTAACAAAACTGGAGAGGTTTTCCTCTGGAGAGGTTCTTCTGGAGAATAGAAAGCTCCAAGGAGACCTTGTAGCGGCCTTCCAATCTCTGTAGGGTATCGCAAGAAAGCTGGAGAGGGAGTTTTTACAAAAGCATGCAGTGATAGGACAAGGGGTGAAGGCTTCAAGCTGGAAGAAGATTTAGTTTAGATATCTGGAAGACGTTTTTCACTGTGAGGGTGGTGAGGCACTGGAACAGTTTGCCCAGAGAAGTTGTGGATGCCCCATCCCTGGGAGTGCTCAAGGCCAGGCTGGATGGGGCTTTGAGCAACCTGGTCTAGTGGGAGATGTCCCTGCCCATGGCAGGGGGGTTGGAACTCAGTGTTGTTTGATGTCCCTTCTAACTTGAACCATTCTATGATTCTAACAATGCCATCAATGATCAAGGGTGGAAGAGATTTTGCATCTTCTGTGTTTCTCTTTTCATGGCCTCTACCTCAAAAAGCAATAAATAATATAGCAAATTCAGAGAGATTCCTAAATGTAAGTTACAAAAATTGAGACATTTTGGACTGAATGGGTAAGGAAGGATTGCAAAGGGAGGTTTTACAGAACACAAAGGTGCTCATGTAGCATACAGGCTGGGTGAGAGAACTTGGGGGGGTGGGGGGGGAGGCTTGTACAAAATAAAGATTGCATTCAAAAGTAAACCCAAGGGAATGATAAGTGATTCAAATGATAAGGAGAATTCAGAGTAGCATTCACAGTCCTGCCACTTTTCCTGGTTTAATTGCAAATCTCAAAATCCTTTATTTTTCTTAAAGTCCTAGCTCCTGGAACAAGGTCACTTTGTGAGGCTAGCTTTCATGGCTGAGAAGAAATGCTAATAAATAAGACACAGCTAGTGTCCAGGATCAGCAATGTATGCTGAAAGTCCTTCTAGGAGATCTCTGTGCTTTGCGTGCTCTTGTTCAATGCTAGCACTGATGGACTAGATCCTTGCAAAGTAATTATAAAATGAATGATCATTTAATGCATATATTAATAATACGTCATAATTAATGTGCAGACACCTGGGACTATTCTAAAAATCGTGGTTACAGCTGGCAATCTACTTTATAGTGCACTTTTACGGTTAGGAAACTGTGTAAAAGGAAATAATTGAAAGGAAGATTCATACAAGGGAAATCCATGTTTAAAACCAAAGGATATTTGAACTTAGTTTTTAAATAAATACAAAATAACTATTTGAGACTAATGCTATATGCAAATATAGTATTTGTGTGTAGTCTCTAGAATACTTCAAAGAGCGTTAATAATATTACACAGTCAAGCACACCAAAGTTAGGAAATGCTGGGATTAAGAGCAGCCTACATTAATTAATCTAGTGCCATTTTGCAGATCCATTGTGAGATCATCTTTAGGTAGACGGTTATAGCTTATCACAGTCTAGTCACACAGCCATGGAATTGTAGACTCTCTCTCAGTGCTCCTAACCCAGGGCTCTGTGTGCTTTACTCCCGGATCAGAAGGGGATTGAATTCCAGTGGCTAAAATAAAACGTGCTGTTCATTTCTTCATGTTTGACTGATTCTGCTTATCCCCTCCAACTGAGGACTGCCCTCATTTTTCCCAGTCCCAGTAGTTTGTCTCACTCTCATTTGTCTTGCATTCCTATTTCCACTCCTGAACTCGAGGCTTGGTCTTTCTGTGCAGGTCTGTGTGCTGTTCGAGTCACAGGCTCCTCTGAACAGTGGTATCTCCTTCGCATATGATTCTATCCAAAATGCTTAACTCAGATGCAGAGGACATGAACAGAAGATAATGCATGGAACAGAATACTAGTCTTCTAGTGGTAGAAATGAGTGACAGACTACTGGGGAAACCTTGGAAAGTTGATGTTGAAATATTAGTAAGCTTGTAAGCCCAATGACTTCCAATTTTCTGCACCTGACTCTTCATCCAGGCTTCCAAAACCCTTCCTAGCCCTAGTGGCAACCAGCACCAGCCTACAGCTACCAGCTGGCTGTGATGAAGACTGAGAGACCAGACTCCCACTTTCATTCCTGCCATCCCTTTTATTATTGTATTGGGAAACACCAGAAAGTAAATGCATCTGTAGAATAAGATCAGCTGCTTGTTAACTTTAGAAGACAAAGACATACATTAAATGTGCTGCAAAGATTAAAGAGTCTGCTTCAGTCATGGAAAACTTCTCAGAAAGTAGGGCTGAGGAGTTCTGGAAACAGCAACAGGTGAATAAATTAGATTTCACAAAGAAGAATAAGTTAGAATTGTGCCCAGTTTATTGGAAAAACCTGGAGGATCTTAGGAAATAGGTTGCTGCAAGGCTCTGCTGTTCTGCAAGGAGTTTTTACACATATCTACTCCATGGCTAACTGTCCACTGTTCAGAAGTCAAAGCCAAGGACTCTGGTGGAAGGGCACTTCAGTCAGTATCCAGCATTGTGTTACACAAGCTGCTGCACACCACCATGACTTCTAACTTTTGCAAGTGCTTCTTAATGATATACTTCTCCTTATACACTCCAGCTCTTTGATACTTCATAGGATCCTAGTTTCAGTTTCCTTGTATGGAAACTTTTTGTCCTTTTTTACCTCTGTTTTCAGTCTTACCCAGCAAACTGGTTCACATTCCTGTTCTTCTTGTGCAACCAGTGCCAGGCATCCTTCCCGATTCCTAGCCAGTTTTAATCTCCTCACTCAGTCCTCACCTTGCTGAAATTCTTGATTCTATTACTCCTTTCTATTCCCCTCATTTCACTTTTCCCACCCCACATTCTGTGTTTTTATCAGACATTTTATTTGTCTATAATGTTCAAGGGAAAGAGGAAAGGAAGTCATGAAAATAAGCAGAAATATATACTGTGTCTGGGAGCAGCCATTACAAATGTAGTCAAATTTCACCTATGCAGCCCCAGGCCAAACAGAGTATGTTTAATTAAAGCCCATGTTAACACTTACAAAATCTGCGAAGGAACAGACTTATGCTCCCTGGAAGAAGCATCTTTGGAGAATTTACAAGTTCAGCTGAAAGAGCTGTCTGTAGAGTATGTGCCAACTGCCTGCATATAAGCATATTGCACAAAAGCCACTCCTTGACAGCAAAGTTGAAATTCCTGTTCACAGGCTGTGGGTTTTTTGGAATTTCAGTGAAAGTGCAGAAAGGATCCTGTGAACTGTTTATTTTTTTCAGTCGCGTTCTTGAAAATGACTAACCCAGTGGGTCTCAACTCAGTTTGAGGCAGACACATAGAATGGAAAGTTTCATCTAGAACTGAAAAAACTGTTAAACCAAAAGCAGATTGAACAAAAAAACCAACAAACCATAGGAAGAGCTGGGCAACCTTAGTAATAAGAGGGGCCAGCTGAGATGGAGAAAGATGTTGTGGTCCAACAGGGCAAGAAGCAGCACCTGTTTCTGTTATTTTCTCTGTCCTCACTCAGGATCTCATCAAAGCTCAGCTGCAAAAGGGGAAAAATTGCAGAGCAGGCATTCATATGGGATTTTGTGTGTGTGTGTGTGTGTGTGTAAATTTCAAAAGAAATCCACTAATTTCCACGGGTGAGATTCGAGGGAACAGCTGCCCATAAATGTGATAGGAACCAGCATGTGGAAGTGGATTTGTTAATTATGTCAGAAGCATTTCTTTCATTGGCCCTACAAAAAATGTTTGCCTACTCATAAGTCTTGAAAATTGCAGCTTACACCTGTGCTTGTTGGGGTTTTTGGCAGCTAAACTCTCTCCAGAGTTTATGTGCAGAGAACACTCAGACTGTAGGGCTTTGGATGGCCACTGCACTCTGCTTTGAGGGCTGCCCTCATTTTCAGGACAGGAGTCATTCTACATTTTCTGCATTTCTGCTGCTGAGCACATGGGCAAGATGATGCTTAACCCAGATGTGGAGGAGATAAAAGGAGGATAATATATGGAACAGAAGACTAGTCTGAGTGACAGACTACTGGGGAAACCTTGGAAAATTGATGTTAGAATATTTGTAAGCTTATCAGTAGAAATAAATTATCCTGTAAAGCCAACATTAATTCAGTTCATTATTTGTCTGTTGGCATTTTGATAAATTAATAAATGAACACATTTAGAGTGTTATTTTCTCCATGAATCCCCTCCCTTCCCCCTCTTTTGTTCTATGCCTGGTGTGAATGTGGCCTTACAACAAAACTAGGTTGTGCATCAAGCCAGTTGATGAGTTTAGGACTCATATCTAGTTTTTGCAGGATTTAGAAGACTTAGAGTGAATGAGCAAAATAACTGCAGGAAAAGACGTTTTTGTGGGTAATGCAAGTGAATGCTGACCTTTAAGCTAAATTTATCCTTCACTCTGATACAAACTTCTGAAGAACTTTACATGGATATGATCTTCATTTTCTAGATGGCCCAGGATCTGGTTGTAGATACGGTTGCATTCATACCGGCAAGTAATGTAAGTGGGGGGTGGTGTAACTTAGAACATAATATAGTCCTTTGCATACAAAGAATTCTGGAGAATGAGACATTAAGTGTCTCAAGTTACGCACTCGAAGTTGCCAGCATCTGTGACAATTTCTTGGTGTCTTAACTTTTGCCTGTATAAAGGGAGATAATCCTACTTCCACCATTCACAGGAATGATGACAAAAAGCTTCCCAGTGTATTTTCCCATTGAAAGCCAACTCTGTTTCCAACAGACCTTTATTATTTATTTTTGGGAGTCTGTGGGAAAAAAAAAAAAGTGTGCTTTTCCTAAATGTGTAAGAGAGGTCTGCGACAGGAAGAGTTTATTATGAATAGGAACCATAGAATTGCGCATACTCACTGTTCTGCACAGGGATTAACTACATGATACTCTGAGCTACACATGCTGCCTTCCTCTGCTCACCTGGCAGAGTCCAGGTAGTCCAGTCCTTCTTTGCTTCCCAAGCATTAACTAGAAATGGCTCAGTGACCCTGTCCTTCCATTGCAGCCCTGAAGAACCCTTCAATGCTGCAGGTCTCTATTAAAAGACTATTCTGTTATGCTGGATTTTTCTGTTAGAACACTTTTTGGGTATGGTTTTCATCCCCATTCAAGTAGCTTCACAATTGTTTTATTAAACCTTTCTCAAACACCTGTGGTCCTTCTTTTTCAGATTTCTGAGTTCTTATACAAACACATTTGCTTCTCACAGAATTTGATTTTCTTCCTTGTTCAGCGACTCAGCTGCAGGATCCTTAACTGCTAATGGCTCAAGCCCCTGTGTAGCAGAGGATCTCTTGGCATCTCACAGGCATGAATCTCAGGCTGACTGTACCTCTATGACCATGGTTGCATGGCTCAAAGATGTTTAAGTTAAATAGGTCCTAAAATGTAACAGCCAGCCTTAGTTGCTTTCTTTATCCAGCTGCTCATCTTAGGTAAGGTTTAGATAGTAATGATTTGGACAGCTTAGAAGCTTTCATGCCTTTCATCCAATGACCAATAACCTAACTGCTCTAGAGGAGCTAATGGAGTTTTATTATTCCCAGGGAAACACTAATAACAAATTTATCTCCTTCTTATTGCCACCTTTGATCTCAAGCTTTTCAAGTGGACCTGTAGAAAATACTTTCATTCGTGCTTCCCCTTGATTCTTACTATGTCGCAGCTGCATTCTGGGACTAAATTAAATTTAATTTTAAAGTCTGATTTCAGACCATCACAGACTGTCTCTGCAATCTGGTACCTTTCTCTCCATCATTACCCAGTATGTTGTGGGCAAAGGAAAAAATAGCCCCCACTTTCTGTATTTTCATTAGGAAGAAAGGGTCAGTGGCAGATAAATTAACATTCCTGAAATGTGTCTGTGACCTGAATTCAGGACTTAATTTCTGTGGCTTCCCTTTCCTTTTTCCTTTGGTAAGCTCTGAGAAATTTCATATGCAAAATGTTACACACCTGTATGTAACTGAAATAGAGGGACAGAATTTGGGAACTATTATGAGACTCAGGGAAAAAAAAAAAACCACCCAAAATTATTAGGGAAGAAAGCTTGAAAATTGTAGAGAATTTTATTACCAATTAGCTTATTTTGTGCATATGTGCTCCTGTAAAAGCTTAACATTTACATGAAATAATATGGTATTTACATGGGGAAGATGTTAATAGAAGTTTAAAATGCATGATAAGAAGAAATTATAGGGGAAAAAAACCCCAGAGACCAAACAGAGCACCCTGATAGCTTTAATAAAGTGGAGATGTGCTTTCTAAAAATGTACATGCATATGCTTGATTTTTTGTTGCTTATTTTCTCACAAAATAAAAGAATACTGATGACATTAATGCAAATAAATGCAAGTTTAAGTATTTATAGGATAGAGCTTCTATTTCTTGAAGACTTCCAAAGATTCTGGTAGAATTCAAATTATGAGAAACAATTTTGACCATAGTCCTTCATTCTCCTACCATTTAATAAAATCCAGGCTGTTTATTAATTTGTATTCTAAAAGGACCATATATTTCTATAGCAACCATTATTTTCTTAGACTCACCAGCGAATAAATTGTACATAAATATTTTCCAATATCTTTTAAAAAATAGCAATTGATTTTTATCAGAAATAGGAATATTGTTGGCAATTCATAACAGGGCTGGAACCACTCCAACAATTTTATAAAACTCTTAGAGAGCTAGCAGGATACTGAAAACTTGGGTCTTAGTAGTTTTTATGCTATTAAAATGGATTAAATATGGGATGTTGTTTTAATCACCTGTTTTGCTTAACTCCCGTTTTCATTTACTCTCAATATTTGTCACAAACAGTAGTTCAAGTCTAGAAACTAATCTGTTTTTCTCTTATCTTATTAAGCTTCGCCACAAGAAGCAAGCTTTCGCTTGGAACAATTTGATTAAGTACTTTGCATTTTTATGTTGGCTGTGTTGATATGAGTGTAGCTATTCACACAAGTGTCGGAACATGGCAGGAGCCACAGAGAGTATAAACTGCAGTTGAGCCTGCAAATTATTGTTTTTGTTCAGAAGCACATGCTTAACTGAGCATTTGACTAATCTCACTGACTTAATTAAGACAATATACTCTACAAGTTTCATTTTTATTAAAAATTTGTATTGAAAAGCACGGGGGCTTTTTGAATTTGCTGTTTTTCCTGCTCACAAGAGTTGTGATCTCAATGGGAGCGCTCATCTTCTTAAAGAGGAGCAGTAAGTGCTTCCTTGAGATAAAGATCTTGACAGCTTTCCAGCACAGCATTTGTATGCTAATGAAAAAGTGACATGAAAGAACCTTACTTCACAGTGTTTGGGAATAATTGTTTACTGCCTGTATTATTCATGTAATTCAGATACATATGCATTATCATGTTTAAAAAGTTATGAATACTGCTCAATTCAGAGATCCTGCTTAAGGAAAAAAAAACAAAAAACAAAAAACAAAAAACTAGTGTTTCTGCAGCACTTTGCACATGCAGAAATGTAGTTATGAAAAAGCAATTAATAATGTGAAAAGCGCACACTATTGTTATACCTCCCAGAGTTAATGGAATATGAGGATTTTTTTTCTGGTAAGGAAAACCAGAACCAGTTCTGAAGCTTGCCGGAACATAGGAGAATAGTTTTTCTAAACTGTTTATGATTTACCTGTTTTTCAACCAACTGTATACTAGCACAACTAAAGACAAAAACCTTTGAAATAATCAAAGACTTTAGCCTTCAGTCAAGTTAATGCCAGCAGAGTGTTTTCAGATCTTCAGAAAACCAGACCAGTGGTACATTCCTGCACCATTACCACCAAGAAAATCATAGAATCATAGAATCCTCCAGGCCGGAAGGGACCTCCAAAGGTCATCTAGTCCGACCTCCCCGCAGTCGCAGGGACACCCTCAACTAGACCAGGTTGCCCAGGGCTTCATCAAGTAGGGGTGAGCTTGGGAGAGAGACAGATGTACTGACCGTCCTCCAGCTGGGAAGCAAACCTATAAAAATCCAAACAAAGCCTAACCTTGAAATCTTCTCTTACAGAAATGCTGAAAGGCAGCATGAACAGATGTGGTTATCTTCGTCTTTCAGTGATAAATAAATATGCATTCATTTCACAGACTTAGATTAACTTAAGTGTCAACAGCACAATGCACAGGATTGTTAACACACAATTGAAAGAAGTTTCCCTTTTGAATGCTGCCCTGTCTTACACATCCAGGTTATGGCCACATTGTCCTTGCCATCAGCATGTCAACAAGAGCACAAAGTCCCGGGCCATGCTGTATGCCAGGATCATGGCTATATGTCCCAGGCCTCAGAGTCCTTTGGAAGTGCTTGAATTACTCCATGTTTCATGTAGGGGTGTGAGCTGATGAAGCCTGTTTTGCACTTGAGATTCCTTACCTAGGTAGCCAGTTGCATGCACCGGGGCAGAGGCAGGGCACACCCCAACACAGGTTGTGTGACTGTTGATCACATCTCCCATGCAGAACCAGGAGCCAGTTCAGCTTAACACCCTTCAAGTCCCTTGGTGTTGGTAGGACTTCTGGTAGCCCTAGATGGGGCAGACAATTCTATAGCTAAAAGCTTTCACTTCCAGAAAAGATGTGCAACCTACAGCTCTCTCTAACATCCATTGTAACCATAAATGCTCAGCCACTCTGAAAATAAAACCCCAAGTCCCTGGGTCTATAAATATTTGTTCACAGGTTTATCTTTAAGTACCTAGGTAATCCTGCTTCATCCAGGCTTCATTACTGCCATGGGCTTCTTGGAGGTTGGTATTTTGTCCCTTACTCCCACAGGACTTCTTGTGTATTGAGAGGAGGCCTAAATTTGACTTATGTCCTCACAAAAAAACCCACCCCGAAACAACAAATTACATATTTGGATATGTTTTATGACAGAGATTTTAAATTAAAAACATTCACATTTCCCCTGACCTTGCTGCAATGCCTCCCCATGATGCTGCTGTTAGTTTCACACTGCCAAAGATTTACTAATTTCAGCTTTGCATTTTAGTTTGCTCCTATCAAAAGTTGCTTTTGCTGTGTAGTTCAAATATATCATACCATCACGGAAAGGTCCCTAAAAAGGTGGCCACAGTTAGGTGGATATTTTTGCTCCCTGCAGAGAAACAGAACAGAGAAACATACACTAAAGACTCAGAGGATCTTAAAAATCCATTAGAAGCTGCATTACTCACCTTGATTCTATAAAGAACTCGGATATGATGGCCATATGAAATGCCATTATAATTTATAACTGTTCTTTTTAAAATTTGTCTTTGTTCAGTGGCTCACAGGCTGAGTTTCAGTCTCTTACTTAATAGATGGCTTTGGTTTGGTTTGTTTTTTTTTGCAAATGATGCAGGGGATTCATAGACACGGCACATTCCCAAGTATAAAAGGTCTCCACACAGGGTGACATGGTACTGCTCAGCTCCATTTCTGCTCTTTGCTTTACATCAGGGGACATAGCAGAGAAAACACAACATGCCAAATCCTTACAATTATAAGTAATCTTCAGGGTGGAACCAAAATTAGTGTCTGAATTTCCAATGCAACATAAATACTTTTATGAAGCCCCCTTTCCTCCCCCAGGCACGCAGCAAATGACCTTTCTTGCAGCTAATCAAGATACGATTATTTACTCTGAAATTCTAAATGCAGACTGCAAGTAGAAAAATTATAGCAGTTTAATGGGCTACAAAATATTTCTAACCTATTTTTTTCATATTTAGCTGATGTTACTGTTGCAATTAGGAACACCATTCAAGCCTGCAGGTGCAATTGAACAGAACTTCACAATGAAACTCCCCTAGAAAACCAGTGTCAACCATATAAAATAAGGTAAAGCAGCAGACTGAATTTTAGCATATTGACCAGATACCTTCTCAGCCTCCCAGTCTGCCCCTCTAAATATACAGAGGAATAAGAAGTTACTGTTCTTTTTAAGAGAACATGTGCTTCAGTGGGAGGGGGGGCTATTCACATTTGGTAGATTGAGAGAAAATGGGGGTATTTCTGAGTAGATGTATTTTATGTGATCATTATGTTGCCAGTCCAGAAAAAAAAAAAAAAAAAAAAAAATGCTCAAGAAATTAAATTTACTCCAATTTAATTTTAAACACTTTTTTTTTGGATGCACTTTTAGTTTCTTTAGACTTTAAAAAAATATACTGGTTACCTAATAGGTGGTTTGTTAGGCTCATGTTAATCATTGTTCCAGCAAATCCTGTAAGTGTGGCATTCAGACAGAGCTCAGTTAATTTTATCCAGCACCTTTTATGGGAATCTCATGGTTGTCCAGAAGTTTCCCACCCTGGGAGAGAATGCTTGTGGTGACAGGTAGCATTCTGCTGAGAGAGGCAAGTTAAACAATTTTTTTAATCATCTGTTGACTAGTTTCATCATGTTTCCTTTTCTACTCATCCTCCAAATAGTCCATTGTCCTTAGGGGGCAATACGTGTGTCCAGCATTTTTTCATTGACGCTTCTTCTTTTTAATAGCCTCAGGCTACCTGCTTGCCTTCTTCATCAGACAATTACAAAATATGAAGTGTGTAGCATGCAGATGAATTGTTGTGAAGGCAAGGATGTCTTGAACTCGTTATTTGGAGAGATATGTAACAATGAACTATTTGCAATGCTGTTGGAATAACATATGAAATAAATTAAGTGGAACTGACTTTGCTATTTTGCATATGATAATGGGGAGTTTAAAAGCAATGTCTTAAAAATTATGAAGTTGATTGAAATTATTACACATTTATTTTCTACCTCATACATTAGTAAGAGAGTTGTGACGGTGATTTCTAAATAGATAATAGAGAATGGTGAACTAACACACATGCTTTAAAACCATGATCTGAAAATTTCCTACTTCGTTGCATAGTCATGGGGCTCGCTAGTTGCACATTTAATTTCCTTTGAATACTTTTCGCCCAGTGAATGATTATAATTATTAAATGAATGTACTGAAGACTGAATCATTTTTTATTTTTATTGCTATCTACATACTAAGGCAGGTGGAAGTGATGACGAATGTGGTGTGGGTTTTTTTAAAGACAAATGTTTTATTTATTCTATTGGGCATGAGTTTTCAACTAATTAGAAAATGTAAATGAATTTACAGCTTACAAAAGATGACAGAAAGACAGTCCTGAAACCAGAAATCTTTTTCCCTTGCATTGGGCGGCTCAAAGCAACCAATGAATTTAAAAGAGCTATGGCTGAAATTATGCTGTGGTGGTCAGCTAAAATCCACAGTCACTTTATATTTTTGCTTTGTTATTTGTTTATTTTTTTTGTTTTGTTGATTTTTTTTTTCAGTTTAAAAGACCCCAAGTTTTTAGAAAACCTGAAATAAATAAATAAATAAATAAAAATTATGAAAGTAGGTAGAAGTTCCAGGACTTCCAGAGGATCTCAAATACTGGATATTTCTTTACTATTTAATCTCACACTACTGCCAATAGTCCTTACCGATAAGCCATTTTGCTTATGTTGATTTTAAGATATTTCCATAAATATTTTAAAGCTCTGTGATCAACAGCTCTAATTCTGCAGATATTTAGAACTGTGTATGTGCCCTGATTCATCCCCCAAATGGTCACACATGGGAACTCTGATGTGTTTCCAGACTCAAATCCTAAATTGGGTAGAGTTCAAGTAACTTGCAATAAGCAAAACACTGGAAAGGACAGAGTACAAGTGATGGTACAGTGTCAGTCCTGTGATTACCAAGACAGAACTGGGATGGGACCTTCTGTATGTGCTGTCATCACAGGGGTTCTCCTCCCACAGCCCTCTCCCTCGGTATCCTCGCCTCTGCAGATAAACCATGCCAAATAGCTTGTAACAAGTTTTAGTGACTTCCCACACAGTAACATCTCAAGCAATTCTTCTCTTCACCAGTGCAAATGCATCTATGCCCTGACAAAGTTGTAAAAGTAAAAATACATTGTTACAGCATAAAACCCACCAAGTACCTGTTTTCTGTGTTTTGGTGGGCATTGTCTGTGTGCATGTGGAAGTGGTTAAGACAAACTGAAATAACTCATTCTTGTAACACAGCAAGAATGCCCTTTCAGTGGGACACGTGATATTGTCATAACTGTATAGTATATTTAGAGATATTATCCTAGCCCTTGAATAACTCATGCTGTCAGACAGATGCAATCAAGGGCAAAAGAACAAAGGAGGAAACAGAAGAGGGAGACAGTTGGAAATTGAGGGGGGAGATTTAAAGTTAGCAAGGGCCCTGGGTAAACTCCCCACCCTGCACACACGTCTGTGTAGAGCTTACACTATTGCAGCATTGCAACAGTGAGCCCTGCGCACATAAATACTGATTTACTATCTGTAAATTTTTAACACATGCATTTACAGCCACTTTAAAGGCCATTTGTGTTGTCACTACAGGGTATTGTGATCTGAGTGTAAACCAAAATCAGGTTCTCAGTCTTTTTTAACTTTTCAAATAGCTACTTATCTTCAAAGACTATAAAAGGAGAAAAAAAAATGTGAAACAGGGAGAAGTTAATTTTTCACTTGTGCCAGTTTAGACAAGAGCAGAAGTGACAGCATAATTTTTTAACTCTTTTCTCACTAGGTTTGGCTGATAACTTGGCAGTAACTACCCAAACCACTCTAAACAAGGAGGCAGGTGATAATTTACACAATTTAAAATCCCATCTCCATTCTCATTACAGAATACAGTGCTAGGAGGAATGTCCTGGGTTATAGAGGAGGCAGACAGAAAGCATAATCCCTCATATAAACACTGCCCTAAGAGGAATCTGCCTCATGGTTCACAGCTTTCAGACATTGCTGCTTTTAACCTAATTCAAGCAATGTAGGAAACAATAAAGAATCCATTTGAATGGGAGAGACCTAACTTCCCAGAGATTTTTCTATTAGAAAGTAAAATCTAATCTGACTACATATCAGACTGCCAGAATCATCTTCCAATCAACTCCATGGCAGAAATTTCACCTCCATAAATTATTTCTTGCCCCTTCAAAGCCTACAAAAGTTTAATCAGACTTTCTTGTGTGGATATTAAATCGTTCTTCCTTAGTTTTGGTTTCTTTTCTGTTTTCCCTGCAGGTAAAAAAGGTCTGGGGAATCTAGACGGGTCACTGTGGATGGAGATTTTGCTCAAGAGAGGACATTTGAAAGCCAGCTATCTCTGCGCTGTTACTCCAGAGGATCTCTGTCGGCTGTGTGCCTTCTCTGCAGCCCCATGCTGTAGCTGCACAGCCATCTGCAGCTCACAAGCTTCCCATCTAAGCCTCAGAGCTGCACATCGTGTTGTACAGAGCACTATTCACATAGGCACAAACAATAGCCGAGGGTTAGCTTGTATAAACTGTGAGAGGTGATGGGCTCTTCACTCACTTGCCCTTCAAAAGAGGAGAAAGTGCCTGCGTAGCAAACAGCCCGTCTCCCATGGAAAGCTGGAAACACAGATGAGGCGAAGCTCCTGCTTCCTGTCTGCTGACAGAGGCCTTCCAGAAGCAAAAGAGACAGCAGACGGTTACTGTGTGCTAACACTGCTGAAAATCTGTTCGGGTCCCGACATTTCTCAGCTCTCCCTCTATTCTGCACTCCTACATATCTCCATATTCTCTCTGATCTTTTGTAAGGCCACATTTTTTCCTCACCTGCAATAGGAACCTGCATTACACTAGTACCAACACTTACATTTTGAAAAATAATATTTTCTTTCACACACACTCTTTCATGCTTCTTACTTAACAGCCACATTCACCTAGTTTTCCTGTACTGAAATCCACTTGGATACTATCTGTTCCCATTTTCCAGTTGATCTTTTTCTCAGACATTCAGCTCCTGTCCAGACTCCTGTCTACTCCCAGAAGTTAAGACTAGTTATCACTCAGATTTCAAAAGCGTGTCCAACAGATGACAGAAACAAAGACAAGGTTGAGAGAGAAAGAGAAAATGAGAGGGGATCAGACTAAGAAGGTGATGTTACTTAGGGGTGCTAATATATAACATCATTAGATTTTACTGGTTTTCTTTCTAGGGTGCCTTGACCTCTGTTCATGGCTATTTTAAAATTTCTAGAAGCTCTGTAACTTGTGAAGATCAAAAATAATAGTAAAAGAAGCAAAGGGCTTCCTTTATTCCTATTTTATTTTATTCCAGCATAGAGGCAGACAATAAATCTCCTGCCCCTTCAGGACATAAAATAGCATGTTAACTCCAGTCATCTCTGTGCTCCAGCAGCTTCAGGAGCTATTGCAAGCCTTGTCTCCTCCCCTAGCATTTCTGTCCTTTTGGCTGCTTCAGCAGGTGCCTGGGGGCTGGCTGTGTGGCACATAAGGCACTGCTGTGCCCCAGGCACACTGAATCACGCACATGTTTAGCATGCCCCCATGGGTATACGTCACACCAGTCCACTGGCCATCTGCACAGTGGCCATCGTGCCCACCACTGCATTGCAACCCCTGCCAAGTCCCTCAGCATGGTCCTTTGGCACAGAGTCCCCTGATCCTCAGGGGTGTGAAGGGACATGGGGATTTAGATAAATCAGACATAAAAAGGAAGCTGCATTTGCCAATAATTATTTTAATAGATCCAATTAGCTCCTTATGAACTCACCCTGAGCCACTGTTACAAGCTGGTAGCCTTTCTGTAAAGGGTTCTGGCTATGGTTTCTTCTCTGATTGCTCACAAGGTGGCCTTGCCATGAAAGTAATTCTTGTGAAGAGACATTAATGATTGATCTGTGATGCTTCACCTGGACTCGACCCACTGTGTTTCTCCAATTACTTAGTAAGGTTTCTCAAGCACACGGAAGACCTCCTCATACTAGATCAAAACTTTGATGAAGTACCAAAGTGCTGTGGAATGCCATGCCTAATTAAGGCAATGTTAACAAGTAGCAGCAGCACAGGGCTTTGAAATCTCATTGGAGTGGAACAAAAGCTGTTGATCCTAGTTATGTTGTGTCTGAGAATCAGCTGTAAAATTCACAGCCATTTAATTTGCATCTGTTCTCAGATGAAAAATCAGGGTCTTTTGATTCAATTGAAATGGCCTACAACCTTGAGGAGGATTTGGCTTTGGATACTTAGTGGACTGTGCAAGCAATAGATGCCATGTGTGCCTCCTGCATCTCCTACACTTTCACTTCTTGAATATAAAAATCACAGGACATATGCTGGCAGCTTAAGGGCAATGAAGAATGCCAATACCTCTTGCAGGAAAGCCCACCTACCGATTTATGACCCAACGTGTGCCCTCTCTAAAGAAGAGTTGAAAAAAGGTGGGTATGAGATGTGTTTCGCTATTACAGAAAGAGGGGAAGAGGTCATGGTCTCTGGTCAGCTCCCTTTCAGGGAGAAGAGAAGCCCAGAGGTCATCTCTTAAAGACAAATACCAAGGGTCAAACTATGTCATGTCAGGCAGAGTCATGAGGGAGCAATTACTTCCTTGGTGTCAGAAGGTAAAATACTCATGAGATGCAGCATTGCCAATCACTAGGGCATCATGCTGTTTCACAGTTTAAATACTTGGGAATAGACCTGGCAGCAAGGAAGTACATCTAGCATCTCTAGCCTAGCTTCTAAGAAAATTGCCTGACACACGTACTGGCTAGCAGCAGCACTGGGACCGTGGCCTATTTTGCTGTGGAGGACAGCCAAGTGGAGTGCTGCTCTCAGCCTTGCAGGGCTGCCACATACTGAGAACAAAAGCACTGGGGGCCAGCATTAGTGTGAGCATAGCTACAGCTCTCACATCATGACAACAGTGCTCTGGCAGAGATGAGAGAAGACAGACATGAAAGTCACCCACTGATCTTCTTTCCCTGCTAAATGATCCTACTGGCAGTGAGTCCTTTGCACCTCTTATAGACTCCAACTCCTTTTAGTGGGCCAGATCTTCAACTGGTGCCACCTGGCTTGGACAAGACAGTGACACTAATTTACTCTGGCTGACAACCAAGCCCATGACTTCTGTATTTTGAATCTGTGTCATATTCGGGGGCTTGGTGGTTTGCTAATGGCCTGCTGAGGGAGCACATTTACTAGCATGTGTACCATTTAGGAGGAGTGAAGCCCCTGGGGAGCTTCCATCTCTGCACTCTGGAAGCACTGGAGGAGAATGTGTTAAACTATGCTTTGCTTCAAAGTGAATTACTGTTTTGAGTTTGTCTGTAATGATTATTTTCTAGCAATAAAGAATCTACTCCTGGGAATACTAAGGGTACTTTGTATCACTTGAGGTTCCTCAAGATCAATGCACAGGCAAAATACATCCTAAGTACTGTAAACTAGCCTAGAACAGCTGAAAGTTTAAGGACCTCCATAGAGTTCCAGAGTCTGTCTTTTTTTTTTTTTTTTTTTTTTTTTTCTTTTTTTTTTAGGCACCAGTCCTTTTCATCATATGCTAGTAAACTCTTTTGACTAAAACCTGGCTGATTTTGTCCACCAGCCTGAAATAAATCAATGTAAACCTCCACACTTTAACAATTACCCATGCTATCTTTCAATTCAGCAGAAGCACACCTGGGATGCGATTCCCCTGACAGGTTTTAGATCACAGGATAATTCAGGTTGGAAGAGAGCTCAGGTGATCTCTAGTCCAGGGTCAGATATAAGGTCAGGCCAGGTTATTCAAAGCTTTGTCCAGTCTTGTCTTGAAAGTCTCCAGAGGTGGAGATTTCCCAGCTGTCCTTATGGTGAAACAGTTTTGTCTTATTCCCAGGTAGTTTCAGCTTACACCTCTTGGTTTTTATTCTCTCATCACGCACTACTGGCGAGAGCCTGGCTCCATCTTCTTGCTAACTTTGGGAAGGCTGCTGTTAGGTCTCCCCAAACCCTTGTCTTCTGATTAAATAAGTCTAGTTTCCTCAGTCTTTCCTCACAAGGAAAGCACTCAAGCCTCTTGACCATCTTGTTACCTCTCTGCTGAATTTGCTCCAGTTCATTCATGTTTTTCTCACATTGGTGGGGTTCAAAACTGCACGCAGTATTTAAGTACCCATAGGGAGACAGCAGAGGTCCCGTGTGCTGCCTCTGGGCAGGACTGCCCAGACCTAGGGTAATACCTGCACTTCCTGACCCACCTGAAGCTGCCAGTCAGGCACCAGTCCAGCCCTGAGGAAACCAGCTCAGCTCAGTTCCTCAGGGTCAGAGAACCATACTGTCCTGATCTGAGCTGGGAAAGAGTTAATTTTCTTTCTAGTGATTGCTGTGAAAGGAATGTCAAGAATACCTATTGTTTTTAGTTGTTGCTAAGTGATGTTTACACTATTCAAGGACTTTTTTCAGCTTCCCATAGAAGTATAGAAAGAACTATGGAATGACCAATGAAATATTCCATACCAAAATATATATAAATGAGGCTTGGCCAGGGGGTAAGAATCCCTGATTGGGATTGTGCCAAGTAACCGGGCAGTGAGAGTGACCAGTGTCATTATTATTGTTATTATTGTTACTTTTCCTTTTCTGGTATTGTTTCTATTAAACTGTCTTTATCTAAACTCACATTTTTTCCCCCTCCTTTTCCCCTTTTATTTTTCCCCTCTTCCCCCCACTTTTCTGGGGGAAGGGAAGGGGGAAGGAGGTATGTAAATCAGCAGCTGTGTGGTTCTAGATGCTGTGAAGGATTAAATCATGACACAGACCTAAAGAGAAAACATAGCAATAAAGGGACTGGGACATGCAATCAGTGTTGCTGGTAATTTTTTAAATGGATCTTCTTTATTTAGACAACATCCCATAATCTTTCCAACCTCCCTCCAACGTAGCATCATCTCTATTAAACATGTCCCCTGTGCTAAATCTCAAACCCTCGTGGTACCTGAGGAACACACCTTGGAGCAGTGAAAACTGCAATTACAGCTTTTTACGTCCTCTTCCAATTTATAGGTTTTCAAATTACTCTACATCCAACAGATTCATGTCATTTGTTATGAAAAAAAATAATTTTGTAAATGCTATCCAACTTAATAAGAGGTGGCATTTCCACTCAAAAATTATTCTGTTTTGTTTGAAGAGGCTGTTTTAGAAACAAACATCGTTTGGAGGTTTTCAGTTTCTTACAAGTGACTGTGAGTCAAGAAGGAGGTTGCAGGGTTTGTATCTTGTCATTCAGGCCAGTTTTGTGGTTGGATCCAAGGGACAGTTAGAAAATAGACTTTTTTATTGTTTTCAATACAGCTTCACTTTTGGACATGCATTTTCACCTAGATGAAAACATTATCCCACTTTTTGTTGGAGAACTTTTTGTTTCATGGCTGTTCAGTGACAGTTTTTTGTGCTAGTCCTGTAAACCTGTCTGTCCCATCTCCATCCCCTTCCCCTACTAAAAAGGCCTCCCTATTGTCTTCAAAACAAGAAGCTGGGCTTCTGAAGATTCCTCAGAATCCATCAGGATTAAATCTGCCTTAAGGCAAAAGACTAAGGTACTAAATCAGGTACTAAATCAAATACACTAGTTGTTCAAAATGAACAACTAGGTTTCTAATAGTTTGGAAACCTATAGAGTTTGCACATTGTAAATAATTTCACTCAACCACTCTGTCCTTTAAAATGCAGAGACTGTAAAAAGAGCAAATTCAAATTAGAATATGTAGGAGGATTTTAAGGACTTTGCTTTAACCAGAAATTTGATTGACCTAAGTGTTGATAGTCTTAAACCTTAAGTGCCTGGTGTCAGCAAGTAGGTGAACTTTACAACTCAGTTTTATAATCTGAAAATCTGAGTTTATGGGAAAACATGCAAGAGGTCCCTAATGAAAGTGTTGTTACCAGGCCCTGCTATAATAATACTAATGCTTCCATGTTCTTGCTTTGGACCGCCCTTCTAGTTGGATGTAAAGGTGCTAGGGAAGAAGGTTTGCTACAGTACAGGAATTTTGAATGATGACTCTCAAAAAAAATAAAGGATTTTTTATAACAGTGCCTCTGGCACTTCAAATTAAAACACATATTAAAATCTGTATATTTTTGCCTTTTACGTCACGTCATACACATGAAAAGCTGGATTGTAGTTAGGGGAAAAAGAGTGCTACAGTGGCACCAGTCTCTCCAACAGCTTACACCTAGGCAGGTGACAATCAGAGACCTGTGTCCAGGGGAAGGAAGAGGCTGCCCAACTTGTGCCCTGTAAAGGGTAAAGGCCTGGCAAGGGTGCCAATCGTGTAGATTTCTGAGGGAACAAAAATGAAAGGAGAATTTAGATCCAAAGAAGACAGAGTCCTTGCACTTAGCAGAGCAGGGAGGACATGGGGAATGGTGCTTAGAGAGTTTCAGTTGGTTTGCTTTTCTTGGTTCCTAAGTGGTCATTTAAAGGACAAGTGAGATCCAAGCAAAGGGTCTGCAAAGGTGTAAAGTCTGGAATTTTACTCTCCCTCTCTACACCACAAATGCTGGATAAACACCACCATTTAACATCTCTTCCTTCAGGAAAACATTTAATGATAGGCATCTCCATTTCCATACAAAATACTAACCCTCTCACCTTAAAGTGTGTATAAGCCTGGTTCTTTTTGCCTTAAGCTGTCCTCTAGAAGTGGCAGACATCTGTGGGAAGGTGGCAGGGAGAGATGGAGAGAAGCTGCTCCATACGCACCACACAGGGCAGCTGAAGTCATCCAGAGAGAATATTCAGCCACTTGCTTTGCTGGTACACAAGCTTTTCACAATCTTTTAAATGGTCTGGGAGCACTGCTCCTTTCCTTAACCGCTCACCATGTTCTTGTTCTTAAGATACAGGAGGAGGATGAAGGACAGTGACCAGGCCAGCTCAGAGAGCCACCATGCATGCCTTCTCAAGTTGCTTACCACTATTCCAAACACCTGCACATCAGTTAACCAGAGGCTACAACACTGAGCCCACCAGAACAGTCAGCACCTTGTGGCATCCGAAATCACACTGGCTAAGTGGAATCAGTCCTTCATCTATCCCGAGGACAAGCTAGGCTCATAATGCTTTCCACTCCTTCTTCACTTCTTCTCAAGAACCTTGGAGCCTTGATGATGCTTACAATATAAAAACCACATAAGGAACAACTGACCGTCATAAAAACAGAATACAATCAAATAAACTAGCACCTGAACAATTGCTTTATTCTGCTGATGGCAGGTAAAACCTCTGAGGCAATAAATAAGCCTCTCCCATAACCTTGAAGCTGCTGTTGGAGCTTCTCAATAGCCACCACAGGTGTATGTGTAACTGGCAATATTACCTACAGCCAGAGTGTGGCCTTTCTGAGCCAGACTGGTACCCTCTAGTGATACAAGTGCTCTGAAATTCCCTGTGGCCAAAGAGTCTCAAACGCTGCCTCTTCCCTGGCTGCTCATCTTCACTCCCTGTGTCCCCAGAGCTCTCTCTGGCTGGCCTCGCTCCTCAGGAAGCCTCCCCTCCAGTAGTCCCTCCATACCTCCCCTTGCTTTAAGCACGCCAAGTGGCCATTCTTCACAGGCAAGAGGTTACCGAGACAGATTAAACACTTTGCTGAGAGGTGCTGACCCAAGCGAAATAAGTACTGCCTGTACCTACGTGGTGCTCTGCCTTCACGTCCCCACTTCTTCGAGGTTCGGCACACAGCCATCCGGGGATGGACTCTCGCCTGCTCTTCTGCATCTGCTCCCAAGGAAATGCTGCCAGCAGCCACGCTCAGCTGCCTGCAGCCTCCAGCCCACCTGCCTGCAGCCTCCAGCCCACCTGCCTGCAGCCTCCAGCCCACCTGCCAGCCGATTTGCCGGGCTGGCTTCAAACCACCACCGGCTGGTCAGAGCCCCACCAGGGCACCCTCCCTTAGCCGGTGACAAGCCCAGCCCTTAGGTTTTCCCACGCAGAAACATTTTTTCTTCTTTCTTTGCCCACTGCGATGGAAAGCAATTAAAAACCCGGCCTCCTGTGCTCCTGCCTGAGGAAAATGAGGAGGTTTGTGCTCATGTTCTGCGGCTCCGGAGCAGAGCTGGCAGGCCGTGTAGGTGCGAGGTGAAGAGCCGAATACCCCCGAGTGGCTCAGCTTTTGGCAGCACCGGGCGAACCCAGGCGAGCCAGGCGTGACCGAGGGAGGACAACGAAAAGCCGGACCCCCTGGGCTGGGCGGGGAACTCCCGCAGGACGCCCTGGTGCCGGCCGGAGAAGGGCCGTGTCGCCTAGGGCCCGCAGCAGCGCTGGTGGCTCGGGCGGCCGCGTCGCGCCTCGGGGCGGAGGCCGAGGCCTGTGACCGCCGCTCGCCGCCTCTGGCCGAACACCCCCACGCTCCGCTCANCCCAGGGCACTTGAGGTAGCGCCCGCGGTGAAGAGAAGCCAAGGGGTGAGGGCCAGGGCCGAGCAGGCCCCTTCCCGTGACCAAAGCTGGCAGTTTAGGACGCCTGGACACCATCCCGTCCCAGTCAATATTCAACTGGGCAGCAGGGCAGAGCCCATGTCATGGTCTCCATTACTGATAACCTCTCTTTTGGGTACATCATAGAATGGTTACAGTTGGAAGGAACCTTAAAGATCACCGAGTTCTAATCCCCTCTGCTACGGGCAGGGACACCTCCCACCAGACCAGGTTGCTCAAAGCCCCACCCAGCCTGGCCTTAAACATTTCCAGGGATGGGGCATCCACAACTTCTCTGGGCAACCTGTTCCAGTGCCTCACCACCCTCCCAGGAAAGAGAATTAGATCCCACAATACCAAAATGGCTGAATTAGATGATGTCCTGCCTGCATTGTTGCATCAGTTCGCTCAGAAAATCTGTTAAGAAACATTCTCACAGATTCTCCAGATCAAGTTCCAGTTGAAATATGCAAACTTCAGCAAAATGACAGATGTATAGCTGAATTATAGAATGGTTAGAGTTGGAAAGGACCTTGAAGGTCATCAAGTTCCAACCCCCCTGCCATGGGCAGGGACACCTCCCACCAGACCAGGTTGCTCAAAGCCCCATCCAGCCTGGCCTTCAGCGCTTCCAGGGATGGGGCATCCACAACTTTTCTGGGCAATCTGTTCCAGTGCCTCACCATCCTCACAGCAAAGAATTTCTTCACAATACCTAATCTAAATGTACCTTCCTTCAATTTGAAACCATCAGCCCCCACCTGTGCTCCTACCCCTCATCTGGGCAACCTAAAAATGACATTATGTGCTACAGAACCATTTAGAAGGAGCTTCCCTTTTTCTTACATCATACTGAAACAAAGTTTTTATACAACATTGGAGTTCTGTTTAGTCACTGAGAGTGGATGGCACCCAGTCACCTGCTCAGAAAGCAGGTCATAGGGCCAGCATTGTAGAACTCACAGAGGAATTTCCATGTTGTACGAATCAGAATAAAATTACTCTGTGACACCACACAAAAGCAAACAGTATCTGCTATTGCGTACTTCATTAGCAGCACCAGGCACTCAGCGCAGGCTTCAGAAATCACGGATCTGCTCCCTGTCTATTGGTGATCTCCAGCAGAATACCTTCTTGTCACATGCATTGTTTTTCCTCATCTTTTAAGTATTACATGATCCTCCGTGAAGCATCTTTATAATGCTCACACTCTAAGGTATTTTACCAGATGCCACACTTGTCATTGTGATTCACGTGAAGCACAGCAGGGGGGCTTTATTTAGGATTTTGCCCCCTGATTTCATTTCACATTTCTCTGAAGACGGCAAGTCCTGCCTCCCCAGAATTGCCAGAAGAGCTTCCTCCTCCTCAGCTGTAGCCACCCATTAGGTTATCTGCCCTACAGGAAAAAAGCCCTCTGTCCCTCAACACTGGAGGGTTACCCAGACCGCCTGTAGTCACAGGCGTTCAGCAGCAGTGTAGAAGAGAGAGGGAAAAGGAAGTACTTCAAATAGGTTGGAATTTGCAAGAAGTGGGACACATACTAAGCTTAACTGCTCTAAACCACCTTTTGGTGCACCTGCTTCTCTTCAGTAACTTTACATAGAGCTTTTCATTTTAGGTGAACTGAATCATGCTCAAAGTATGTTTAGACACCTACAGCAGATAATGTAAATATGTCCAAAATAGATGCTACTATATTAAAATCATGTGGTCTGGCAGTCTACACAGAGCTTTCACTGGAATGATTTCTACATGAGTGTCTGGCTATCATTGTGCTCATCTACAGGAAAATAGACATCATACCAGTATCTCCACTGAAGTCCATAACAGCCTCTTGCAACAAGCCATCATGCATGCTTAAGGTTGTGATGTTTTCCCCATAACCTGGGAATAGCCTCATCTTCTGAACTCATTTACTCACTGTCATCTCCTGCCAGAGCCCTTGCTCCCACCAGTCTGCTGGAGCTTATCCAGCTAACTACACCCATCATGGGAAGAAACACTCCAGGCTTCAGCTTTCAGTAGAAGAGCATGCTCTCTTCCACTGACTCCACTGGATCTGGAAAGGGATGGTTCCACATGTTGTCAGCACCAACCCTTTAACGCTGCTGCTTCAGCTGGCCTTCGCTAAATACCAGTGAGCTAGACAGAGAGCGAGTTCCCCCAGGAACCCCAAATGTCAGCACCACCCATGCCCAATAAAAGAACACCTGACATACACACACAGTGCCAAGCGAAAGCTCTGTGATTCTGTCCTGAGACAGCAGTTTATCACAACCACCACCATTCTCCTTCCCTTGCTCTGCTCTTCTTTCCAAATTAAATAGAAAGAGAATTATCTCACTGTCCCCAAGAAAGGTCTCTAAGCTTTGTTGAAACAGAAACGGGTTGCCTGGGCTGCTTCAAACACTAGGTCGAATTAGTGGAACAGAGCTGAAATAAACAGAGGAGAAGTTGTTTATTTTCTAAATAAGTCTAAATTTATTTATTACCCTAGTAAAAAAAAAGTTTGGATTACAAGTGTCTGAACAGTATAAAAGTACAAAACAGGTTCCATAGATTTCTAATACATTAATACAAAGTGCATGACTACATACAGTTCATTTTGCATTACTACCGGGAATGGAAGAGATGGGAGGGAGTAGGGGAAGCAGCTGGCAGTTGAAATCTAGCAATAAATAAATAAATACAGAAGAGATGATTCATACCAGAGCACAGCCTACCACCAACACTGCAGCCTTAGGTGTACAGAATTACTGATGCCGAAAACGCAAATTCAAATGAAAGCAGGTTTTTGCAGAAACAACTAGGACTCTTGCTCAAGCCCTTATTAGACATAACCAACACAGTTAAGCCATCATACAAAAAAACGTCCACTACATCTATGGTTGGACTCAATGATCTTAAAGGTGTTTTCCAACCTAAATGATTCTGTTTGGTTGCAGATGAAAGCAAGGTAGGCAGCTATGTCGTCCCTTCAGAATCTCTGAGAGTTTAGGAAAAGCAAAATAAAACCAACAAAAGCTCTAAGCTGTAAGGCTGTGATAAGTCAAAGCCCTGTTTCCCCTGATGTTCTTTCTCTCCAGAGGTTGGCTTACCCAACGGAAGGAGAGGAA
>VZRU01001104.1:69855-84152 GCA_013398155.1 Pedionomus torquatus
AAAAAAAAAAAAAAAAGAATTAATTAAAAAAAAAAGCTTTGAGGGTAGAGGCTCCTCTTAAAACCTGCATATCTTTCCCTACTTATATTTTCATTTGCTAACCATTCCCATTTCAGGAAGTTAAGATTACATGGAAATCCAGTCCTAAGCCCTACCCACCACAGTATTATGCCGATGACTCTCACAAAAAGGAAAGCTTGTAGCAATCCACTGTAGAATATCCCAAAAGAGTAAGAAAAATCCCCCCTCCCCAACCCCAAAACAGAAACAAACAACAACAACAAAAAAAAGCAGAATTCCCAACTTACACGAGTTAAACCTTCATAAAAGGAACACGAAGCAATTGGGAGCTAGAACTGCAGCACAAACTCTTCCAGGAAGCTGCTTCCACCCTAAAGGCTAAGTGGAGTTTGAAGGAGTGTCACAACAGTTTGCACACGAGTTTGCCTAGGAACCCACGTAAGAAATACTATCTTTTGATCGTGTATGCAAACAGAGCTGCCGCGATTCAGTACAGCACCATTCTTAACAGAACTTTTCAGTATTTGCAGCAAGTCCAGTATTCACAAAAGCACTTATCTGCTGGTTTAAGCAGACAAACAAAACCAGAAAGCAAACACAGAGAAGCACTACTGGAGAAAGGTTCGAAAACAGCAACCTTAATCCAGACCCCAGGCTGCAAACAGATTATATCCCTGGACCAGAGCCCGATTTGCTTAGCGAGGGGTTTGATTCTATGTCAGGTCCAAAACCAGCAAGAAGTCTGGTCTGTAGTCACATTTCAGCTGCACTGGGCCAAGAGATAGCAGCTACTCAGTTTTGGGCATCAAGAGGTTTTCTTGGTCCATCTCTAATCACCAGTCAGTTCCTACACGAAGCCCAGGGTGTCTGCTTCTGGGTCAAAACAAAGCAGCCTCCCATTTTGCTACGTTCAATTCTTAGGTAAATTTTCCTCCTTAGCTAAGGAGAAGAGCTCTCCCACCCCTTCTTCAGAGCATTTTATGTTGGGTGCCTTCCTGGATAACTACCACTTGCAGTAGAGGTGTCTGCAGTTTACCAGTCTGTATCACATAGGACAGATGAAATATTTGTTTTTGTTACGTCAGTAGTATAGGGTGAAATCTCCACACCTTTAAAAATATATATTTATATAACTAGAGAGGTGACTTATAACATTTCTATGCATTAGTTCATCTTGACTCATACATGTCTAAGAATGAAATATTTTCTTGGGGATTTAAGGGAGGTTACCAACCAACTTTAAGAAATGCCTTACACCACTGCTTCTTTCAATACAGAAAGATGAACTACATACACTTTAATATACAAAACCCCATCCTCAAGTTCACTTGTGAAGCGAGTGGGAGGAAGTGGGGGAAGGAAGATTAGAGGGACAACCTTGCAGCAGCATTCAGCTTTGCTAAGTGTTCCATAGCATCTTAAATACTATGTACAGTCTTTCTGAAAGGATACAAACTGGCTTCAGAGTTTGTGGAATTGTAGCAATAAAACCCAAAACAGTTCTAGGGAATAGTCTTTTGGCAGCATAGCAGGTGTCCAAAGTGAACAGTCACATTTCTAGTATTTTTCCAGAGAATAAGAGGATCTGTATGACCTTCTGCAGCTATCCAAGGAAGTCACCACTCCTCCTGGGTGGAGATTGCTGGCGATTGTGGTCCTTCTTGTTCTGGCTTCTCAGTGGCAGACTTTTTATTGCTACAGCAAGGTTTGAAGAGATGAGTGTCTATGAGGACTTCTCCAAAACGCCCTTTGTAAATAATTCCACAGCAGACCTTTTGCCTGGAATAGCAGGGAGAGACAGTTTGTATGTTTAGGACATACAGAATTCACAGAAATGAAAAAAAAAAAATCAGTTTGATCCCAGACTACTTTTCTGAAACTCTAGCTCAAAGGACAGGAGGGAAAAGGCTGCTCAGAGAGAGAAAACAAGTCTGTGTCTGAATCCACAACACTGCTTCAGGAAAATAAAACAAAACACCAAACCCACGTCTACACAAAACTAGTCTCCCATTTTGCTTCCCAGAAGTTTCAGATACACAACTGCATGGGCTGAACTAACCTTGACTACAAGGCACTGGGCTGAACTAACCTTGACTACTATTTGAGAGGAGGCAGCAAAGTCACAATTTCAATAGAGCAATTAGCCAAACAAGGGATTACTGTGTAACAACATGTAATAAAAGATAACAATCCCTTCAGCTCCCAGAAAATCTTGTGGGTTTCCTCCAATTCCAGATTTTTTTTTTTTTAATGACTACCATTACAGGTCAACCAAATCAAATGCTATGTTTTGCTGGCAAGCCAAGAGCACTGTTGTACTTGTCAACACATCACATCTATGGAATAGAGTTCTAATACAGGATTAACAACAGTCAGGAATGTTATCTGTTACTCCCCAAAACCTAAAAATATGTTCCAGCAACTGTGTTAGTATTCAGGGAACTGGAAGGAGATATCCTTAAAGCAAATTAAGTTCAACAGCAGCAAATTCCTGAAGAAGCAGAAACAATCACTATGTATGTGAAGCAAACTGCTATCTGCGGAGAGTACATGTTCTGTTGCTTTTTACCTTTTCCAATACGTGAGATCTAAAAATGAGAAAACTGGTGTTCTGCTGGACCCAGCACTCATCTCTGTGTCAGACCCATCATCAGACTGGTTACTGTAACATGGTGACTGAGCTGGGGAGGCACTTGAAGTGGTGCTGTGGGCATCAGAATCTGTAGGGAAAAGAATAAATCCAGGAATCAGGACATGCATCCGACTACTTATCCTCTTCTTTTCCACATTTGTAAAAGGTCACATGTGGGTTGGGAACAGATAGATTTTTTTTAATCACCAAGAAAAACCTAACAATGACAACTCATTTTTCACTTGCCACTGCTGATTTCAGAGAGACTATCATTCAGCATTTGAGAGGCAAACCTTGGAACTAGAGGGGGTCCTCGGACATGAAGGACTGGAAAGAGGTTCAGGATCAGGGTTCAGTTCCTGGCTCTCAAACCTAGACTGGGCTGGCCATGCTTTGGATAAGATCAAAGTCTTGCACTGGAATCACTGGAAGATCCTTGAAGTTGACGGGGATCTGCGCTTCAGACCTAGTACTTTCTCACTGTATATCTCCTTTCTTACCCATTCAGTTTAAGTCCTGCAAAGTTCTGCTCATTAGTGTGATGGGCGAGGTGGTATTGAGCTTTTGCTGGATTGAGACTGTGAGCTACAGACTCAGCACGGTGCAGCACAGCACACCTTAACAGAGGGTCTACTAGGCAACCTTTTAGTTATCATCTCTAGCACCTACAGTAACACAATAAATAAAGATTAACTACAGCATGTTGAATGAGGCAATACAAGCTCTTTGGGTCAGGGCCTTTACTGATTGTTTGGAGAGCTTCTCCTTCAGGCCACGTAGGATAATTGAAAGAGAGAGAGAGGAGAACCAAGTCAGCAACACCTAAGAAACTGGAATGCTTGCTTTGGAAAAACCTAAGCTACCGATATATATTTAGAGCATAACTGTCAGATGGCTTTGTTGAAAAGCTATGAATGCAAGTCTATTTGACAAGTGTTAGTGGAAAGAAATCACTGAGACCAGCAGAGGAAGGTGTAAGGAAATTGCACAGAGGAAACACGGTAGGAATTTAAAGGGGAAAAAAGAATCTAGGCCAACTAAAAAGCCTGAGCCAAAAACATGTATGGAAGAAAGAGGCTGATATGTCAGGGGAGGCCAAAGTTTATGGCCAAAAACTCTTTGGATCCACTTACTGTGCCGCTTAAATTCCTTTTGCAGTTTGCTGATTTGATTGCTCTTTATCCTGCTTCCAGACAGAGTTTTCATTTTCTTTGGTTTCAATGTTGTTTTAAGACTGGGTCCAGCCCTAGCATCTACTACCTAGAACACAGAAATCACACACATAATACTCCTGCATCATGCCCAGATAGATAATGGTCAAGGTACCTGTACTGACTTAGCTGAAGATTTTCAAAACCAATTTTGTTAAACCAAGGCAATTCTGTGCACTGACACACCTACATTTCATTTAAGTCTAGTTTATAAGAGGCTGATTCTGTAATGACAGGCAGCAAACTAGTTTAGAAAGTGTATTCAGTTCACTGTCCGCCTTCTTCACATTTTTGACAAATTCAATTTAGTTAACAACAGTTGTTTAAGCCAATACAGATTCAATTAAGAGTGTCTGCCAGGCATTTGCCCTGAAGTTTTTTAGCAATTTATCAATTCAACTTCTGAATAAAGCTAGCAGTAGTAATAACCATAATTCTGGCTCCCATTACCATCAAGGCTTCCTGAATAAAGATTATAACATACACAAAGGATCCTGATCATCTTCCCAGCCCTAGGCCCAAACTGAATTAGATGTATCAAAACAGAATATGAGAGGGAATAGCTGCAAGATATTAGTCATTGTAATTATCTGACTAAATGACATTGATTTATGTGTTGCTTAAGCAAGTCACCTTACTTGTTCAAACTATTATAAAAAAAAAAAAAAGGATAAAAAAAAGCTGCAATGTATTTTGGAAAAAGGCCAAATTTGAAATGTTTTGACTGTCATAGGAGACTTTGGGACAAAGTTATGAGCTTGTGAAACCAAGGAATTACAAGGTAAGTTAGTCTGCAGCTCCATCCTGAGCTTGCATAATCACTGTTTGCACACAAACCAGATGAAGACAGGTAAGAGCAATGTACCAGGAAATGCTCACAGAAGGGGTCAGAGATGCTGTGGGTGGGAAGGGAGAGCGTGGGGGAAACAGCAACCCTCAAACCCTTGCTAGCACCTCCCCTCTCTAGCAGAACAGGCTAAGGCAGAGACAAGTTAGTTTTAAGATGAAGGAAAAATAAATTACTAACGTGATTCCAGTTCTTTTTGGATCCTGCTGGCAATTTTTTCCACCTTTTCACCAAAAGGACACAGGCATTGCAAATATCTCCCGAGCGGGCCTCATGGAGCCTGGTAAAAACAGAAGCAAAATTCACTTGACAACAGTTTATAAAAGCACTGCCCCACTTAGTAACATCAAGCTGCATAAAAATTTATTGAAAAGATGGGTTCTTAAGTTCTGTTTATTAGGCATTACAATTCATCTGAGGTCCTCCAACAAAAGCCCTGCTGGAACTGCTGAACATTCACCCAGCAAGTTTTTCCTAACCTTCTTGAATCCTTAGTCACAGAAAACCTCCATGGACTTGTGTTGTTTACCGATTTTGGGTGGGAATTTAAACTTTTGAGGAACAAGTGCAAAACCCACAGTCTGAGAGGGGTCAAAAATCCCTGCACGTGCTGCGAGGTGGAAGAGGCACAAGCCTTTGCTGTTATCAGCTACAGCAGCTCTTCACTGGCAGCAAGAGCAGATCGACCACCAAGTGGTACTGTACACAGTAGCAGATCCAGCCCCTCCTGATCTGACCCAGAAAGCTGTGAGGAAGCTGAAGCCAGCCTTCCCCACTACCCACCTCTGCTAACCTTATCTTTCAGTCTCTCAGAGCAAGAGGGACAGCATGTCAGGGTCATGGCTTGGAGATCGACACATGACTGACTGAAGAAAGAATCTTACCCAAAACAATTCTGGAAATCCTTTTCATAACGTTTGCTGTCAGTGAAACGAGAACTGGAAGACTTAGCTCTGCAAATACAGCAGCCCTCTATACTCCGATACATCTTCGGTTTGTGAAAGCCAAACATTTTTTCTGCCCAGCTGTAGCCTGTGAAAACAAAGAGGTACTGGTGTCACTTATCACTGTTAGACACTGAAAGAAAAACCTGGGCAATTCACTTGGTAAACCAAAAGTAAACTATAATTCATAATAGGAAACTCTTAGATTAGGCCATAGCTTTACCCTGTATTGCCCTTCAAGAGCAGATGCACCTAGAATACGCTTTCGTATTCAAAAAAATAATTAACAGCTGGAATAGTAATACCCAGCAGGACTCATGACAAGCTCATTTACTGTGTAAATCTACTCTAAGGGCACATCTACAACAGCCCAACCCAGAGGTGTGAATGCAGCTGACTCGGCTAGTGAAAGCCCTACGCATGGGGCAAAACAGGCTGCAGGACAGACCGTGTGAACCTGCCCGAGCCCCCAGATAAACAGCTGGCAGCTGAACCCTGGGTCACTGGAACTACCTCATCATCATCATCACCACCCGTGTTTGTTGGAAACATCCCTGCCAAACTTTGTTGAAAGTGAGGAGGAGTCATTTTTAAATGAGCTGCAGTCATACCTCTAGGCTGTAGGGCAGACATACCTGAAAAGCCGCTCTAAAAACAGCAGGGTGGAGTCTCACCCAGCCCTTGATGGCCTTGTCTGCACTGCAGGACCCAGGAGCACTTCTTGATTCTCAGGTCTGAGCGAGCATCCCAGCCACATCCCAGCTCTGTGTCAGCACAGGCTCAGTTCTCGCCCTCCCACTTCTCCACCCTGCTTTCCATGGGAAGGAAACCCAGCTAGAAAAGGGCTTGGGGAGTAGGACCCTCAGGCACATTTCAGCCCGTGCCTACCACATGTCCCAGTCGCCACCAGTGACACCAGAGCAGAAGGTACTCCCATTTACAGGGAAGTAGTTTCTTCTTAACCACCAGCTCTGCAAACTCAGTGCTGGCTCAGAAAGCCAAAAGCCACACTGCTTTTAGAGGTTGGTATTTGCTATCAGAGCAGGTAACGTACAACAGAGGTCTTTTCCAGGCAGAAACTTTTAAAGTTAGTTATACAAGCGGATTTACTGCAGCCACCAAGACAAGGACTCCTTCATCTCATGATGTCCCCACCGCCACATCAGTTCCCCCCAAACCCCAGTTACTCTCCACCGCAGCATGGCACGAGAAGCTGTCAGAGCAAACAGCTCCCAGAAGCGCTTCAAAAAACCAAACCAACAACTGAGCAAAGCTGGTGCTTTCCTGGCGCTGAGCCCAGACACGCGGCAAGCAAGTCCTCACAGGCCCCACAGCATCTGTCTCACAACACAGGCGGGGACCGGTCCAAGATGTTCTCTCTTAAACAGACCATGGGGCAGGATTTGTCTCAACCACCCGCTGCAGGGAGCAAGTGGCCACCTCTGCTGCTCATCACACGCTTAACTGCTCAGAGAGGGGACAGATCACTAGCTGCAGGAAACTGCATGGGAATAGGTTCCTCCTGCTAATAATTTCTGCTTTTAAAAAATTAAAATTAGATGGAGTCACGCTTCAACACACAATTTCCCCCTCTTCACTCAAGGAAAGGCCACATTTCTGTAGAAGCCAACAGAAAACTTCATCTCCTGCCCACAAATAGTACTGAAAAACCCAGCAGTAGCTCACACAGGACCTTTGGGAGAACAGCATCTCCATCACTTGTGGGCAAGTCTGGTAAGAGTGAACTCCAAGTCACTTCTTGCTCCCAGGGATTGCTAAATCACAGCAATCCAACCTAGGTTACTGGTGAATGTATGCAGCATATGGATCTGTCCTCAAATCTCCCACCTGCAGGAAGGTAAGGGATATAATTCTAATATCCTCCAGGAGGGTGGAAAAAATTAACTTGAAATCTTCAGTCTATAGCACCAATTCTCACCACTGCATCATTACAGCGGTAAAATAATTTGAAAAGCAGGTTCAGACAAGGTCAAAAATATGCCTCCAAAAAAATGACCATACCTAGTGTCTTTCTTACCTTACCGACAGACAGAGATCGCATGTGGGCATGAAAGGTCCTGTGCATTTTTGCACGACCACGGCAAATGCTAGTGAACAACCCAAGTCTAGTCACAGTCCTCCACACTGATATAAAAATACGTCCCACTACCCCAGAGGGGAAGATTAGAGCATGACAGCACTGCGAAATGAATACACAAGTTTCTGCACAAGGTTCCCAGGCTCCTGAGAACAACATAAAAGCAAAAGTTCTCCCTACTATTGTCGGATAATACTTGTATACAAAATCTATAAGGAACCCATATGCAGCTGCAAGTGTACACATTTACATTTCAGTTTATAATACAAGACCACTTGGTGCCCACTGAGGGCAGTGCAATTACACGTCAACACAAAGTTCTGCCAAGGCACAAGTCAACTCTCCAGAAAGCTTGTCTTGACCAAACCCCTTGCAGAGCCTGTTGACAGCAAGGGACTCATGCAAATCCACAAGACCTCCTTAGCATTCAGCTCAGGAGAGAGACAGAAAGGATAGATCTCTTCTTCACTCCTGTCTAAATTCATGCCATTTGCTACAGTTTTGAAGGTCTATATTCCTTTCTTCTTTGTGCACATTTGCAGCACAGGGAGCTCACCTATGGCTAGGTTCTCCCAAGGATGATGCGTGCAAGTATCCAGCAAAGTCACCCCAAATGCTGTCAGGCTTCTTAGAGGGAGCAGTGAGTCTCCTAATAGCACAGCATTGGTGTGGAGGCCAAGAGGACCTGCAGTAACTAAAAGAGGCTATCATACCAACAAGCAAGCTGCTGAATGGGCTTGCTGAGAGATGGTTAGTCTCAGACTACTCTCTGCTTCTGCTTGGATATGTTTTCAGAGATAAATAAATGCACAGCCAAACCAGGTTAGTACTCCTGGACTGTCAAGACAAATAAACAAGACTATCTAGGCAAACACTTAAAGAGTATGGAATTTGTTTCTCAGTGTCTGATGTGCTTCTTCAAGAGAAAAGTGTCTCTTAAGGTTGCTGTGTTTAACAAGCCACTGGAGATCCAACAGCATATTCACCTGAGAATTTTCAACTACCAAACAGCAATTGTAGATTTTTTTATTTGACTACCACAATGCTAAGCCCATGGTCTGGTCCTCTTCTTTAGAAAGTCAAAGACTAATTAATTGCAGACTCAAGGTTCATCAGTACTGCAAAACTTAAGCAGCGAGAACATCTTGACCGTTACATGGCAAGACGCAGAACTGATATCAACAACGTGATTTACTTTCTTATCTGTTTCCTTCCAGAAATCCAGATGCTGATAAGATGATCTCCGTCAACAGCTGGTATTTATACCACAGAAGAACAAGATTTTGTTTTTACAGTGTTTTACAATTAACACTGACTGGCATCAAGCAAATATATTTCGAAAATATTTTGTTTTGCATCATTGCTGCCATTCTCACAGGAGCAGCCTTTCAGCAACATCTTTCAATAGAAGGGAAACTAGTGCCATCTGTTTCCCACTTGATGAATGGTCAGCAACAGTATTACCATATATCATGCCTGAATGGGGAAAAGCTAGTAGCAAAACCACAAGTAAAACACATTTATCTGACAACTGCATCAAAGTGCAGTTATAAATGGAAGGTGTCCATCCAGTTACACATTTAATCCTAAACAGTTGCCATTTGACCATTATACACTAAATAGTCAGCTGGAAAGCTTAATAGCTAACGTAAGTACTTCTAGACTCGAATGCTTTATCAGCATTGCTAAACTTAGAGCTCTCTGCCTCAGCTTCCATTCTAAACCATAATTGTGTGTCTACTGCTGGAGTTAACACTACATTTCTATAGACTTAAGTGTACTTAGAAGTACACGACTGCACCCTTTAAAAGGTTTATCTTAAAACCTTTGCAATTTAGCTCTCAAATTAGAACCAGGGAGCTTGAACTGCCGGTGAGTTCAACCACGTGAATTTTGGGACAGATACAAAGATAGCAAGTAGGAATGAAGTAACTTTGACAGGGGTTAAAAAGCATTACACAAGATAATTTCACCAAATTTAAGCATGTTATTAAAATATATGATGTCTTTTAAATCAGCAGATGCACAGAAGAGAAAGGGACAGCTCACTAGCCCAGAAATCCTAGTGGAGGGTATTGGTCATTCTGCAGAAATGGAGATTTACCTGCACTAGGAGGCGAGCAGTATTGCCCCATGCCAGGGAAAAAGGAGTCATCCTCCTCCTCCTCCCTAGTTTCTCTGCAAAAGTAAAGTTTGCTATTCCCCCACGTTCTGCTTTAAACAACCATTTTAGCAACATGAACAGACTCAGAAAAGACTGCAGGAGAAGGAAAAAGTTCTCTCCATCCCTCTGCCCTCTCACTTTTGGAAAAGCAGCACCAAAAATCATACTTTTTGCAAGACAAGTCTGTGAGTCAAGCAGAGTACAGTAAAGTGGGTAGGAAATAATAATAATAATAATAAAAAAATAGAAATCCACACCCTACCTGTTACATTTGTGAAAGACTGATACAAAGCATCATGTATCATACTTGTGTGAAAATGCTTTTGCACTTCCATTACCTGTCAGGACTAGAATTTAGTGATTAGTTTTCTTTGCAAAATTTAATTTGATGATCTAAATTAAAAGGTGTTGCTTCAGATGCTCATTAAGTTTTCGAGTAGGGGAGGAATTTCTGAACTGTTTGTCGTTGTTTTAGATTTAAAAATAAGAAAAGCTGAGCCACTTTCATTTGCTTTTCCAGATTCCTTCTGCATTCTTTCTGATCACCCAAGAAGAATGAAAACCCTTTATGATAGAAAGGAAGGAATTCCTAGAAGGCAGGCACATCTCCCTTTGTAACATGATTATCAGGCCAGTCAGAAGGAACGTGCTCACCTGCTTCTTGCAAAGCTGAAAGAGAAATATTCCCTGGGGTTATGGAAGAGCGCAGGGATGCCAGTCCAACTACTCTATACCTTCCCTTCTTCCCATCTCCTCTGATCCTAGATCATCCACCCTTTCTGCACCACAAAATTGCCAGTAAGTCATCAAGAAGGAGAACCCCTGCAAATAATTTTGTTCCCCCTTCTGTATACAAAATTGCCTCAGCACTGCATCCCTGAAGTTGGGCTACAGAAAAAAATACAACCTAGTCCGCATATGTTGATGCTGCCAGTTCCTGTCAGTAAAAAGCATTTCATCACAACTAAGAAATATAGCCAAAATAATACTTTTTTTTTTCCCCCTCTTTTATAGGAAAAGAAACAGATGCCTTCATATAGAAAGAACATACGTGCTCTGGCTTTTACATCTGCAAGTGCATACACCCAGGCACATGCACACACATGAAAAATGCTTCCAGAACTGTCTATGGCGCCAGAAGCAGAGTTACTTGTCTAATAAATTCTTAGGCCTGTCCTTCTGCTGAAATAAACTGCAATACCTCTACTGAAAATCAACTGTGAAACAGAGAAATATACATCAACAGCAGAGCTGATCTACATCAGAGACTCAGTGTAAACATACCTCCCCCCTGAGTTTACACACTGCAAAATGCGGCTTTGGAATAGAAGTTAGAATTGGACCCCAGCAAACCATATTCTCCAAGGAAGTCAGAGACCAGGCTAACCAGAGTTACCTGAAAATACAACTTCAGTCTTTCCAAAAAGAGTTTTTACACTATCAGTTGTCCTTATAGCTAAAACCACAGTGACTAATTTCCAAAAACCAGAACCTTGGAATTGTGCATGCTGTACACCCTTTTAAGCCCCCTATATCCTCAGATTTTCCTTCCACCCTCCACCCAAGTCAACTTTACTCAGAGAAAAGCTGTATTTGGCCGCTACAGTGTAGGCACATACTGAATGAAACAGCACCCTGCAGCGTTTTTACTTGATGAGCACAGCAAAACCAGTAGAAGGAGAAAACTATGTCTTCAGAGAAGGTGAAAGTTACATCTTCAGTTTTTCCTTTGCCAAACTCAGTCACTCTTTTGCTGATTGAACAGCTACCATTGTGCATGCAGTACTGTGGTGGAATCTCAGAACGCCAGATACAATTGGCAGCAACAACCGAACATGTATGAAAAATCAAACTGGACATTTCTTCACCATGTCTGAGCCTCCAATGCATTCTAGCTGGGTCACAAACTGTTCCAAGTCATGTTTTCAGAAGCAGTCAAGTCACAAAGGAACCTGCTTACCCGCTGATCTTCAGTGGGAAATAAGTACCCAACCTATTCAGACAAGAGAAGTGAAAGGCTAAGCCACTTGGGTGTTCCTCTGAACTGCCATGCCATTAGTGCTCCAAAAGGGATAGGTGAAAGCATGAAAACAATAATCAGTAAAATTTGCATAGGGGAAAAAAATTAATCCCAAACCTGTCCCACCTGCAGACATTCCTTCTTGAAAGAGGACTTCCCCTCTGAAACTCCTATTGCGTAACTAACGCCACACTCGGCATAATGAGGAGCCTTGCAAGGAAAACTTGGGATATTCTCCAACAAGTGCTGGAGTTCAGTCTCCAATACTTATCTCAGTACAGCCACTGAAGCAGTTACGATGCTGTTTGTAACCACCTGCTATTGAAAAAGCATCACAGACACTTGATATGTGAGACATATGGGAAGTTTTGGGTTGTTCTGTTTTGTGGGGGTTTTTTTGTTTGGTTGGTTTTTGGTTTTGGTTTTTTTTTTTTTTTTTTTTTTTAAGAGGGTAACATACCTGGATAGGGACTTGAACAGAGGCAGTAGCAATTGTTTGGCAGAATAGCTGAAGTGACTTCATTAAAAAGGATACATTTCCATATCCTTAAGTAATGTTACTGGTCATTTCACTTGGACTTTGGACTGAGCACATTCTACAGAAATGCAAAGGGTTGAATCATGAAATGGAGTCCTGCCCATGTATTCTGCTTAACTGCTCAGTTTTGAAGCCCCAGCTCCCTAGTTGCTGCTTTCTGTTTAACAGCAAGTGCTACAAGGTGTGCAAGGCTGAAGGAGAAGGTGATTGTCAAGTTTGTCTGCGTGTCATTCATCTTGTTATGACAGGTACAAAGCATCAGGTATTAAGAATCGATGCAAAGCAGAGCTTGGTGACACAGATAGATCTGTTCAACATAAGACAACAAACCTTCAGTTTTAGTGTTGTTTATTTTTAACCTGCATGAATTTATCAGCTCTTTTAACATCTTCCTTTCCTAGGAAGTCAGTGATTTTTTTTTTTCTTCTTAAAAGAAAGCCTGCAAACATAGGCAATTAGCTTCTCTTTGAGAATCTCCCAGCTAGGAGAGAAGTGAGGAGGAATTTTTCCCAGAGGCTCTGGCACTCAATCCCACCTACTTTCAGTGGGAGCTGGATGCTGCATGCCTGTGGGTGTGTTTGAAAAAAAAAAATAAATAAAAAATCCCACGACTTGTTACTTTCAGATTTTCTACCATGGACCACAGATCCCAAGAAATCTAGAATTTACATGAGCGTAAAGGAGTTCAGTGTCCACTGGTGTCAGCAGAAAGGCCTCCAGTTCACTGACTGCTCCTATGCTGCAGAGTTTGTGCAACATTTTCAGAAATTTGCAGAAAAAAAAGAAAAAACACAACCAACCTGTAAACTACACAGGGAATCTGGCCATGCGGGGAAGGGGGTTTCCACAGCTCACACCCCATACATGACTGACAGAAATGGTCTCACCTTTGGAAGAAAGTACAGGGCTTTGCTGAGGAACCGTCACCCTTCTGGCTTGCCTTGTAAAAAAGGGGTAAACCAGCTATCTCCATGGCTGTCAACCTACTACTTCCCACCAGGGCGGAATTAAAATTCAGCATGAAAAAGAACACGATGCCGTCAGCCTGCGTTCAAGGACATTCCTCCAATGCACACGCGATGCTGTGGAAGTTCTGTGCTCAGCTCGGGACACCGGGCCTGCTCTGCCCAACCACGAGGGGACGGCGGCAGAGGCGCTGCCACACACGTGTTTGGGGCGCACAGCAGCAGGTTGAGCAGCAACAGCCCGCACCAGTTGCCTACGGAGCTACAACACAGGGGCACAGCTCTAAACCTTTTTTTTTTTTTTTTTTAATTTTGCAACTGCAATGAATAATTCTAGTTGAATAATTCGGGTCCAAAGGAGCACCCGCCAGCAGCCTGTCGGCTGGGGCAAGGCTCTTTGTAGGGATGAGCCAGGGCCGTTCCCGCCAGGAGAGAGCCGGGGGAGCCGCAGGGCTGGCGGGATACAGCCCATGCTCGTTGCGCGGAGGCACAGGCGAGTCCACAACAGGTTTGGCAGGTCCCTTTAAACCCCTTTAGCTACACACTACCCGCGGAGACGGCTCTACAAGAGGAGGCGGACGGGGAACTTTTACGCCTTGAAAAGGGAGAGCGCGACTAGGGAGCGCTTCCCTGGCGCAAAACATCAAGTTTTTTAAAAAATAAATAAAATAACAGGGATAAAAAAAAAATACCAGAAAAGGTAGAGCCTGGTCGCGTCGCTGCCGGGACAACAGGCGCGGTGCGGGAGGCGGCGGCCACTTTCCGCCCAGCACCGCGTGGCGCGGGGGAAGCGCGCTGGTCCCGGCGCCCCGCTCCCTCCCGTTACCGCCGGCGGCTGACGGGGGGGGGGGCGGGCG
>VZRU01001106.1:0-22126 GCA_013398155.1 Pedionomus torquatus
CCAACCTGTCACTGGGAAAGCTGAGCCTGCTGAGGAGATGCCTTTGCCCTGCCTGTTGCTCCACCTCAGGCCCATAGTTTATATTCTGGTTACAAAAGAAGTGCTGCTCTCAATTTCCAAACTCCCATCTTTTAACTGAAGCGTATATTTTCCTGGCACTTGTTCTGCTTCAGTACCCAGGGTATAACTACGCCTCTTGTGTTTAAAATGTATCTGCCATCTGGAAAGCACACAGAGACCCATACCCTTGCTCTGCTTCTCTCTGACTGGAGGCGCCTGGGTTTAAGCAGACAAGCATTTTTATCCATTTCCCGCCCCCCCCTCCCCCCCTCCCTTACCAGTGTCTGAGCCGTTTGAGTAAAATCTGAGCCATTTCTCAGGGTCTGTCTCACAGCCCAGTCAACACGGAGGGAACCCGTGCCAAAACCCCATTTCTTTCTGATCTGATTGTTTGTTTTCCTGCCTTTCCAGTTTGGGATTTTTGACAGGGAGCCATGTGAAACCAACTGCTCATTGTTTACTGGGAAGCCTGTGGCTGCGTTTTAGTCATTTTACTTGCAAAAAGACCGGAGGATATGATGGAAAGTCAATTATCTCCTTGCAATAGCCTGTGCTTGCAAAGTTCTTCGGTGTGCACACGTAGGGGAAAGACAATCCAAACAAGTGCTCCGGGGTGTCATTGCTGGACCAGACCAAGGATGCTTCTCTTGCACTGCCCAGTTACCTCTGCAACAGCTCCCACAGCTTGTGCCTACAGTGACACCCCAGCTGAGGTACTCCTCAGGAACCTCTCCCTGCTCCTTATTCAAAAGCTGCAGCTGATGAGGAAGATTTGAAGAGAGACATAACAGGGTCAGAGTCCCTGGGTGGGCAGCCCAGTAGCACTGCCCCAAGGTCTATCATCTGGATTGCATCTTCCCATCTCCCCTAAAAAGCACACTACCCTCCTCATGCTTGGGCAGGATGGGAAAGTCCTCATCCTAGGGATGCTGCAAGCATTTAAGAGCCAGAGATCAAGTCACCTCCCCGTGGCAGTCCACAATCAAACATACCAGGTCCCTGGCTGTGTGGCACTTTTCCCAACAAACCTTTAATCAGGCTTCTGAATTCACTCCAGGCTAACTTCTCAGCATGCCCCTGATTGCAGACCAGAATGGGGAATGTTATTCCAAGAGAATAAATATAAGCAGTAGCGCAGTCCCTCAACACCCATTGGCGGCTCCTCCCCAACCCCAGGGCTCACCTAGGTGGGTTTCAGACAGGGTCTGGTGAATTTTATAAAGCAGCCCCTAGTCCTCTCCAGGTCACTGCTTCCCCTCCCTGAGTACTGTACAGAAAGAGATCCAGGTTACCAAGCACTTATCACCAGCAGTTTGGTCTCATTCATTACATATTGCTGCTCCATCAGCTGCAGACCTCCACCAACAGCTTTGTTGTCTTTCACATTACTAAAAATATTATTAACAAGCAAAGCTTAGGGCCGAGTCTGATGCCTCCAGAAACAAGCACCTTCTAATGCTTCTCCACTTACAGTAACACTGAAGTAGACCAGAAAACTTTACACACTTCAAGTTCTGCTAATATCATTTCTATTCAAGTATTCCAGTCAAGCATAACTCCTTATAACTGGATGGCTGGATGAGGGGAGAGCAGCAGATGTCATCTACCTTGACTTCAGCAAAGCTTTTGACACTGTTTCCTGTAACATCCTCATTAGGAAACCAAGAAAGTGTAGGCTAGATGAGGGGACAGTGAGGTGGATTGAGAACTGGCTGTGTGACAGGACTCAGAGGGTTGTAATTAATGGAGCAGGGTCAAGTTGGAAGCCTGTAACCAGTGGTGTCCCCTAAGGGTCAATACGCCATCCAGTCTTGTTCAACATATTCATCAGTGACCTGGACAAGGGGACTGAGTGCATCCTCAGCAAGTTCACTGATGATACCAAACTGGGAGGGCTGGCTGACACTCCAGAGGGCTGTGCTGCCATCCAGCGTGACCTGGACGGGCTGGAGAGCGGGGCAGAGAAGAACCTAATGAGGCTCAAGAGCAAGTGTGGGGTNTGGGTCCTGGAAGACAGTAACTTACTAACTTACTAACTTACTGGAAGACAGTAAACTATCCATGAACCAGCCATATGCCCTTGTTGCCAAGAGGGCAAATGGAATCCTGGGCTGCATAGGGAAGAGTGTGGCCAGGCAGTTGAGAGAGGTCATTCTCCCCCTCTAGTCTGCACTGGTGAGGCCACAACTGGAATCATGTGTTCGGTTCTGGGCTCCCCAGCTCAAGGGAGACAGGGAACTACTGGAGAGAGTCCGGCGTAGCGCAACAAAGATGATTAAGGGATTGGAGCATCTCCCTTATGAGCAAAGTCTGAAAGAGCTGAGGAGTCTTTAGCCTGGAGAAGAGAAGGCTGAGAGGAAACCTTATTAAAGCTTGTAAGTACCTGAAGGGTGAGTTGAAGGAAGGTGGAGCTGGACTCTTTTCAGTGGTTCCCAGTGACAGGATGAGGGGCAATGGGCAAAAGCTGGAACACAGGAAGTTCCATTCCAATATGAGGAAAAACTTCTTTATGGTGAGGGTGCCAGAGCCCTGGAACCAGCAGCCCAGGGAGGTTGTGGAGTCTCCTTCAAGACCTGTCTGGATGCAGCCCTAAGCAACGTGCTCTAGGCAATCCTGTCTTAGCAGGGGAGTTGACTAGATGATCTCTAGAGGTCCCTTCTAACTTGGACAATTCCATGATTCCTAAATAATTGCTTTTAAGTATTATCTTTGCAAGCAACACCAAGTTAGCTCATTATGGTCCATTTTCTATGACCACCTGTTGACTAAAGTGAGTCACACTTTCCTTCAGTCCACTAGCAAGATGAGACTCAGCCATTCAGTGTTTCTTCAACCAAGTTCAGATGTTGAGAGGTTGACGTGCTCCAGCACCTGATGCAATCCTCACTGTCCTCAGAATCTGCAATGTCAACCAACATTAACAGAAGCCCTCAGTCCTGAAATTCTTAACTCAACGTTGTATGTAATTGCCTTCATAAAACACTTACCTTCAGCAGATGAAGGGGATCCCGGCTTCTTCTTCAGTTGCAGCAAGCAGCAAGTTTGTCATAATCTGTTATGAACTGAATCTGGTCAAAAAAATAAATAAAAAAAAAAGTTCAATATTGAACATTTCTGCTTTCTCTGAACTAAGTTTGTAGGGTAGCAGAGGATGAGCAGAACCTTTTGGGGTCCATGTCAGCACCCAGTCCATAGCAAAATCAGGACAGTGGATGCTTCAGGTTGCCCAATCTGCCCTCATTCCCCCAATTTTTTCTAGCCCTGGACTGGGCAGAAGTAGCATTCAGGCACAGTCTGGTCCTCACCCCAAATTCCAGACCAGAGAACCACATGAAACTCAAAAGCCACATGATACTCCTCATCCTAAATACATCCACCTGAACTCCTGAAGCCCCAGGAAGTTTCACAGGCTATGCCTAATCCACTCATTTGGGATATGCTGGGGTTTGGCAGCTCAAGCCTAATTCATCTGCTTCGATGGGGAAAGATTTAGCATGCAGCATCCTTTCCACCCACTTTGACATCTAGAAACAAACTGGATTTTATTTTCTAAGCCTTTATCCAACGATTTGCTTAGAGACACTGTCTCACCCAGCAGGCACTGGCCCCCATCACTGACCATGGATTTGAAGCCACATGGCTGTCAAATGACCTTAACACTGCAATGGGGGTGACCACACACCCATCATGCCAGGTCCTTGTATAACCCCCACAGGGCCAAACTGCCCCAGCTTTATATGAAAACACCAAGAAAGCTAAAGACCCTCTGAGCAAAGCCAAGAGCAGGTGATGGCTCTCCCCAAGGAGCCCCAGCAATGTTTACATGGGGGCTGGTCCTCCCCAAGGAGCATGGAGGCAGGCACCACGCCAGGCAGCCAGCACCCCCCGAGGGCTGCTCAGGCTTTGAGGCACAGCTCCAACACATGATAAACAACAATATTAGTGAAATAATGTCTAAACAGATCCAAACGGGATCCTCTTGCCAGCAGGCGGGGAGGGCTCCTCTCTGCAGGAGGCATTCAGAGACACATATGAGCAACAGGGAAATAGCTTATAGTGCAGAATAGGTTTTTTGGCATTTCTCTCCTTCTGATGCAGTTCAACTCAATCCCTGCCACTGACCAGTCTCTCCTCTACACCAAATGGACCTTTTCCCTCCCCATTGCGCTTCTGGTGGGACAGTCAGGACTTTTTTGGATGCACATTCACATTAGAGAGCTATCTTGCAAAATCTCCCACTATATTCCCACCCCTGCCCAGAGGGAAAACTCACATTTTAGCCCTAAGGCTCCATAAACACAGAGATCCTGCATGCCACCTCTGTCCTGGGCATACAGCACTGCCCAGGGACCAGGGTGCTGGAGCAAGGGGTGGGTTTGGTCACCCAGCAGATGGGAGCAAGGAGAGGATCAATGGGCAAGGATCTGCAACAGTCTAAGAAGGTAGCACACCCAGAGCTGCCTGCAGAGCCATAACCGTTGTTCCCAGTGCTTCCATCTAATCCCCAAGCCACTCACATTAAACCAGCGTATATCCTAAACCACAGTTATTATACATCGTTCTTATCCTTCTGCTTGCTGGAGCTATTTACAATGGGTGTTAAAGCATTACAGAAGTGCTGTCAGCTACTGTATTTATGAAAGCTGGGATCTCTGAGCCAGCTCTTATCAGGTTTAATACAGTACTCCCAGTATGTCTGCCAGTAGAAATGAGGTTTCAAGGGACTTTTAAGGAACTTTCATACCCAGACCATTCAGCTAAATCCAGGGAAAGCTGGTAACCACTGAGAAAAAAAAAAAAAAAANGTTGTAATGGCACATAGAAAGGCATCACAGCTTTGCTCAGCCAGTAGCCAGTATGCCAGGCCAGGTCTCAAGCATTTCCAGGAGATGCTGGGATGTGTTACTGGGGCAACTGTGACTTCCTAGGCAGGGTGGAAACCTGCTGTTCCAACCCCAGGCTTTCCCAGCTGAGGTACCAGCAGGGCACAAGGCAACTAGATGAAAGCACGTAACACGTAATATATCATTAGTTAAGTGACATGGAAGAGCACACTGCTGCCAGACACAAACAGGCAGGCAGGCCCAAGCGATGGCCAATCTTGTGCATAGACACTGAACTCCCAAAAGTATGAAGATTTTAAGAGGGAAGGGGAAATACAGAAATGATGGGTGCCTACAGGAATCAGCTTTGAGAACAGTCTGTTTCTCAGCCAATGAAGAGCAGGAGTTTACTGTGCTCTTTTTAAAATTTAGAAATTCAGACCCTGATTGAGCAATGGAACAAGGGGAAAAGAAATTGCTCTCAGGAGTTAAGGCTAGCTGGGTCTCTCCTCTCTCACCCGCCTTGCTGCCTTCCTCAGCCATCTGGGCTGCAAAACCTGCTCAACTCACCTCAAACCACATCACCTGGGCAGGACTTCAGAAAGCTTCTCCATATTTCCCTTGCATCTCATCTTAGAGAAGATGCCCAGGGCTGCTGCACCACCTCATATGGAAACAGAACTCCCATGGGTAAGGAGGGCACACAGGTAGAAAGAAAAGCTGGTAGCCAAAAAAAAACCCAGCAGAAAATACTCAGATTCAGAGAGCTGTCACACACACACAAAAAAGAAGAGCTGGTGGCTTTGCTCTGAGGAAAGCAGTGAGAAGGTTCAGCTTTTAATTCCAGGATTTCAGAAGATTCAGCCAGTTTGCTCCACTGCCTGTTTCTCCCCCTACATCTTCCCTTGCAGCTCATTTTTGGGCAGTTTCAGCTGAAGGCAGCAAGGAGCCGAGGGAACTGTTGCTGGGAAACTGTTCAAAAACCCTGGTTAGACAAGCACCTACAAACAAGGAGCTGACGGTACCCAAGCAGCACAGGCTGGCATGAACAACAGCCGCTCAGAGATCCCATTGGTCCCTGTATTCAGACAGATCATCCACTTAATCCCAGCCCAGATAGTTGCACATTAGATCCTTATTTAGGATGGTTATATATATAATGCATACAATGCTTATGCTAATCAGAACAGCACATCCACTAAGCAAGAAAGATTTGATATCATGGTCTGCTGGATCCCATTAAAGGTTTTGCTGCGCCCACGAAGAGGTGATTTCCTCTCAAATCACTCTGGTGCTGGGTTGCGTTTGCTCCCCCTTGAGCTGCAGGAGCCTGGACCAGCTTCTCTTCTCCGACTGCTCTTCAGGGTGGGTACACTGGGTGCCAGGCTCAGCAACAAGCACTAGATCCCTATTCCTTGGGGACAGCCAGGTTCATTGCCACCAGTAACAACAATAACAGCATTCTTTGTCATTCTACAGACCAGAGACAAAATTGTTACCCTGTAAGTGCCCACATTTCTCCTACATGCCCCTGGGAACACATTAGAGCCTATAACAAGTTTTATTCTTTTGAGTGCCCTTTCTGCACGGCAGCCATCAGGGATTTTGCTGGCTAGCCCCAGCCATGCAAAAGGAGATACAGCAACCCAGGCTAAGCACAAAAGGGACATCTAGGAGGCAGTTACAAGCTCATTTAAAAGGAAATACTGCTTTCTGCATAAAAAAAAAATACTCTCTCCTTCCACTATCATGATGAATATACTGTACGTGTTTTGCACAAGATTGATCTCAAAATTTCCATTTCATTATATGCACACACACGGCCCTACTGTAAAGCTGCCTGCTGAGCCCTACCAGTTCCAAAGCATTACAGCCACCCCGTATGAGAACATCCCCAAGGCTTCAGCCCCACTTAGGGGGTTTCTGCCCTCAAGCTCCAGCACAACCCATCTCCAGCCTGCTGCCACAGGAGGACATCGCTTGCTGCCTGCAGGAGACAAATGCCTTTCATTTCTCACCAGCTCTGCTCAGTGGGAAGCTAGTTCTGTACAGACAGCAGATGGTTAAATGAACATTTGCCCTACAAGGCATTGCCTTGAGGGTTGGTGTTTTTTGGAGCTCCATCCCTTTTCCTCAGTGCCTGTTACTGGAGTTGTGAAGGGCACATCATTCATTTCTCCTTCTCTGAAGCCTGCAGTTACATAGCTGGAACACAGCTGCCCTCCTGCTGCCAGCCAGCCTGGGGGACCTTGATTACAACTGCTAGAGTTCTGAAATACAAACCTTTGAGGTTTAGGGCAGCAGACATGTTTAGTATGGGCCTAACAGATGTGATGGAAAGAACCAAGGATGGTCCCAAATGTAGCAGATGTCAAGGAACAGAAGGTGATTTATACCAAGGCAATTTATACCATGTCCTCCAGGGAATCACCTTCTCTCCCCGCTTTACTGCCCATTTCTTGCAAGAAATAAGGAGGAAAGCTCAGTGCAGCCCTTAGCCAGCCAGTGGAGTTATTTTCCCTCCCCATGACTTGGTTTCCCTGAGATGCAGGATGCTCATCAGCCTCCTTGCTGCGCCTCCCACTCCAGGCTAAGCAATGGCCGCACATAAGGGGCACTGATCTCAGCTGGGGCCTCTAAATGTTGCTGTGTAATACAAATAAAAAGTACTAATAGGAACTGTAGGGTGAATTAAAGATATGAATCACTTCCTCTCCTGGCTTCTTCTGCTCCTGTTGTTTCTCTTATCCTCTCAGAAAAAGTCCAAGGAGAACATTCATTTCCTTCCACTTCCTGCTCTGCAATGAATACCAAGGGGGTTACTTTTTCTCTCCTCATTTTCAAGTGACAGCAAGAGAGCTGTGAGGATGCTCCTGAGACCATTACTCCATCATATGGGGAAGCAAACTCCTTGGGTGCATTTAGCAGGAGCCAAAGCCCCCCTGGACCCCACAAGGAGCTACAGGCCCAACTCAGATCTCACCTTGCCTCTCCTGCTGCAGCATGGGGCTCTCCACCTCTTCTATATAGCCCATGCTCTACATGCAGCCTTCAGTCCCCACATCCCTGAAGGGTGGGTGCGTGGACACCCCAAGAACTCTCAGCACATCACAGCTCTCCCTGGATGGGGCTGAAGACAGTCACTCCAGGTGCTATGAGCCATTACTTTGGGAAAAACGTCTTTCAGGCTCAAAAAGGTCATTTTCTCCCCATGGGCTCACCCACAGCCTGGGACCAGGGCATCACCAGCATGGCAAAGGACAGCTTCTTCTGAGCCCTGAGATGGCTTGTTTGTTGAGAAAGCTATGGCTCTCCTGCCATCTCCTCCGCCCTGGGAGCAATCCTGCCCACAGGGTCTCCTGCCAGGCCAGCCTGTAATTAGACCAGCAGAGAGGATTAGCTCAGCCAGCCCCCAGGGGGTCTCATCCCCCTTTCCTCACAGCACATGGCAGCATCATGCTCTCCTCCCCCATCTCACCTCCCTTTACCTCAGCTACGATATCGACTGATCCAGCACAGAGCTAATTACTCCCTTTAAGAAGATGCTGCCAGAGAAACGAGCCAAGCAGGACACCCCAAAGCAGCAGAAAGCCTGGCAGGCACAGACAGTGAAAGGACATCTTACTACAGCTGAAAGGCAGACAGATGCAGACATCACCACCCAAAATCCCATTAAAAGCTCCTGCCCACAGACTGGGGATGTAGTACAGTGGGAAAAGGCTTTGGCATCAGCTTTTCCTCCTGCTTTTAGACTCCTGGGCTGTCCCTCCTCACTCTCCTGACAAGGAAAAGGGTGCAGAGAAAGGCAGGGCTTGCAAGAGCCCTAAGCCAGGCTCTGGTGGCAACATGATTTGCCTGGAGAAAAGGAGACTGAGGGGAGACTTCACTGTTCTCTACAACTCCCTGAAATGAGATTGTAGAGAGATGCAGATCGGTCTCTTTTCCCAAGTAGGAAATGTCCTCAAGTTGTGCCAGGGGAGGTTCAGATTGGATATTAGGACAAAATTTTACACTGCATTACATGGTTACCAAGCACTGGAACAAGCTGCTCAGGGAAGCGGTGGAGTCATCCCTGGAGGTAATTAAAAGTTGGGTAGAAGTAGTGCTTAGTGACATGGTTTAGTGATGGCTTTTGTCAGTGTTATATTGATGGTTGTACTTGATGATCTGAAAAGTCCCTTCCAACCTAGGCAATTCTATGATTCAATGACAAACCCCTTCTTGCCTTGATAGCAGATACTGCCTTGGGTCCCCTGGGGAGGCGGGAGTAGAGCAGGGCCACCTTTGTTACCTCCTTGGGCATCTTCAGTGCAAATCCAGGAGGGCAGTAAAGGCCTGTGATGGCAAATGAAGCTGCATTTCTCTGCCACAGCATAACCCAGACAGAGAGCAGGGACAAGCCACCACATAAACCTCCCTCGCACTGACTGTGCTGCCGGGGGAGATGCAGCTCTGGGCTGTGCTTGCTCAAATCCAGCATTTCAGGTCACTTCAGCGCATCTGGGAATGCAAGGATTTCAACTTTGGGAGCACTCCAAAATACAACTCAAAATTTCCATACTGAATAATCATCTTTTATTTGCCATCTGAGACAGCTGAGTGCTGAAGTGCTGCAATTGTCTAATGGGGAAAACTGTTTTGTCAGCTCAAGGAAGACTAAATTGATGCAACCTGAATTTTCATCCACCTCCCCTACACATGTGCTTCCCCCAGCTCCTCCCATGCCCATTCATGAGACAGTCTGCAGGCTTCCCATGCTTCAGGTGCCAAGCACAATAATTTCTGCCTTGCTCCACAGACAGCTACCTCCAAAAAAAGTCTAATTTATCAATTACAAAGGGGCACCCATGGCACCCAAAGATATGTCATAGCATGTCATCACCTCCACCTTTAAGGTCCAAATAACCATTGAACAGATAGTTTCATTACAGTAACAAAGGCAGCTTTAATCAACAAGTCCTTAGGAGAACACGTAGCAGACCTATACCAGAAGGCCTTTTACACTGGTAGCATTTCCCCAAGCTGCAGGCAGCTTACCACAAGAATTCCAAGAAAGAGACCAAATATTGCAATTTATTTGAATTTGTCAAATGCTTCTAACACAAAAGTCCCTCAACAAGAGGTTAAGAAAACCAAATCAGCAGCCTCTTAAGCTATAAACTGAATTTATTCATTAGAAACCAATGAGGATATCCAGTACAAAATAGGAGTAAAATTCACACAAAATTCAGCACTGGGGACCACCACCAGGTATCTGGTGGCATTAAGAGCCCAGAGCTGTAGTTGTAAGGGACCCAGAAGAACAGCTGTGGCTGAGACCACAAAGCCAACAGCAGTTATGTGAGCAGCTTAAAGGCAGGAGACATCTCTTGTTGACAGAAGACCAAAGTCCTCTGGCCAAGGCAATAACCAATTCACACATGCGCGTTGCTGGGCACTACATGCATTGCAGTTGCTTGGAGAGAAGATGGAGGAGGCCTTAGTGTCATTGCCAAAAGTGCTGCAGATGTCCCCAGAGTAGCAGGCAGCAAAAGCACAGCACTGGGCACTGCAAGCTGCTGTCTGGCAGATTTCTCTGCTGAGGTGGCATCAGCTCCACAGGGCTCAGCTGGTGCTTGGGGGTGGCTCAGCTGGTGGACAGGCTAGCACCCCCCTTAAGTAGGACTAACACACCGCTAGCCCCAGTTCCACGGGGGACGAGGAGGTGCAGAACAGGGCATCAGGCCAACAGGTGACTGCAGAGCTACCAGCCACAGTGAGACTGAAAACAACAGGGGCTCAAGAGTGAGCAATACTGGGACCAGAGGCAGGGAGCTCAGAGTGGTTCTGCTGTCTTCATTGCAACAATAGCCAGTGAAAACAACAGCTTTGAATTCATACCTAAGCACAATGAGTTCAGAACAATAGACAGATCTTCTCTTTTGTTTTTTAGACACAATATGCAATTAACCCGTAGGACTCATCACCACACAGCTAATTGAGAGCAAGGACTGAAGAGAGCTGCAAACAAAACAACTGTGACACGCAGAGTGGAGAGCATCCACACTGGCCAGAGATAGGAAAAAAACACCCCGCATTGTTGCCTTCCCCCCTGGCTTTCCAGAGGGGTGTCCACCAGAGAACTGCTGTTCACAGGATCAGGCACCCTTGCCAAGGGTATGGGCTGGGTGCTCTTGTGTCAGAACCAGGGGAAACCAAGGAAATCAAGCAACTCTTCAGTAACTGCACCGGGTGTCATGAGTCACCCTGAGAGCAGGGCCGTGAGCAGGCATGGCCCAGGAGTCACACGGGGACAAGCCTTGGAGCAGGGTCCCTCCCAGCCAGGAAAGGTCATGATGTCCACTTACAGCACATGGACCACTCTGGGACAAGGAAAGAAGAAGATTTGCTCTTCATCTCCACCTTTCTTTGCACCTAAGACATTTTCACCGCCCCATAGTGCAAGTAGACCTTATCATACCTGCACACAGGTCTGCATCCCAAATCAGACAGTGCCTCCCAGATGAGCAGCCTTCTCTCAGTGCACTACACTCCCAGTCCAACACCAGTGTTCCCAGTGCATGCGTCTGCAATTTCCCTCACTGTCAGCAACCATACCTAGCTCAGGGCTGCTCTCCAGAGGACTGGTGGGCTAGGATGCCACCCTGGCAAGTACTTGGGCAGGATCTCTGAATATCCACATCAAAAAAAGCAACACCAGAAAAAAAGGTACCTAAAATTGCCCTCATAGAGCTATCTGGTTCCTGCTCCATCAGCCTTCTGCTCACTTATGGATGGGAAGCACAGAGGGAGAGAGGAAAATTACTAAATGCAGCCTTTCCTCACAGAGAGGGCATGCCTTTCCTAGCTAAAACCTACTGCTGCTGGCTTATGTACCCATCCATACAGCACCTCACTGACCATCTCAGAGGACAAATAACAGGAGCTTGAGAGGAAGGAGATGTATCGCACAAGATTCCTTACCTCAAATCCACATTCAGGAGTCAGAGAATCTGCTCAGCCCCTCTCAGCCAGCCTTTATTTGCAGGGGGATCATAAGGCAAACCCCATGTCTGTCACCACTCAGTGTTCCTGAGGAGCTCCATGAGCAGCCTGTCCCAGCTCAGACCACAAGCACTGCCAGGGATGAGGAAGGCAGACCTTCCCAGATATTTCTGAAGTGGTTCCTCAAGTTCACCACACAAAGCACCACTGCAACTGCTGCCAGTGTGGAGAAATTCTCAGGAAGATGGGCTAGTGACCCACAGCCTCCAGAGCAGACACTGTGACAGAGCGCAAAGGCAAGCTGCCATCAGGACCAAACCCAGTGCTAGCAGCATAGGCAGGACGCCTGACATCCTCAGACCCAGAAGGGCAGCTGGGCTATGCAGACCAAACCTAACTCATCACCCCACCTCCTGCCACAGCCAGCGTGCCTAGAGAAGCTGATGAGAACAAGGCAAGCATGCTGTGATGCTTCCCCAAAACACCCTCCCAGGTTCAGAAGGGGTCATCTTTATTTAATATCTCTCCATGGTCTTTTCTTTCCAGACTTTTTCACCGCACCTTGAGCTCAGTTGGGTTTTTTAAGCATCCACAGCACCCTGCAGCAAGGAATCTCGCTGCTTACACCACTCCACATAGGTTGTGTATCTGGACCCCGCTATTCCAGCTGAAGTCCCATGGATCTCACATCAGAGTCTGAAACCAAGTAATTCCCACACATCCTCTCTAGATCACTAGTGATTTTATAACAAAGCAGCCTCAGTCACTCCACAGACCTCCTCTTTCCCCAGTCCAGAAAATACTCAGAAGGAGGAATCTCCAGCAGCATATCAAAGGAGGGAAGAGGACTTCATGAGGAGTCCTGCCCCTAGCCTCCTCTGCTTGCCAACAAGAGCTGTTTAAGATGGGGCGTACAGCACTCCTGATCTCCCTCCATGAGTTTAACTGAGCTCAGCAGGTCTTTCGAGACAGCACTGCAGCTAATGATGCTAATGGCCATCTTCCAGATGTCTGGTGGCCCCAGGTCTCTGACCCAGTGCTCCAGGCTGTTCCTAAAGATGTCAAGTCCCTTGGAACAGAGATATTCCCAGGCAGTTGCAGAGCAGGACAAGAGCAGTGAGGACTCAAATGACTGCGGCTGGAAGAGGCTGTTTTACAGCTCAAGCAAGAAAATCATTAATTTCAATCAACTCGTTCTACGCCCATGAGGTTTTTATTTTATTACTTCAGAGGTGACAGAGGGTAATTTATTGATCAAAGAATGAGACATTGCTGAACAATTAAAATGAATACTGTGTCTGGGTGCTAGCAGGTGGAGGGTGCCAGGGGCCAGCAGAGGAGAGGAGCATGGAGACCTTGGAGCAATCAGGCTCCCGGATTGCAATGAGACAGGTTGGAGAGCACAGTGCCAGGAAATGGCTTGGGGTACATTTATAGCGGGCAGTAAGCCAGGTAGCTGCTGTTGGTGGGACATCCCATATGGCTGCAGGCAGGAAAGCAGCACAAAGCTGGTCAGACACAACAGGAAGAGAGGGGATGTCATGAGGTATGAGCCGTCAGCCACAGGGTCCTCCTGACCTGAAGTCTTCATGGAGCAACCTTGGACTGATCCACCACAAGTGCCTGGCTGCAGACCACATTTAGTTTATAAAAAGCTCAAGGAAAAGATGCCAGACAGCAAATCTATGCTCCAGTCTGGCAGAGCAGAGCCTACCTGGGAGCTAGCAAAGCATACCTCAGCTCCAACCTGATCCTCCCCAGAGCTCAGCCTCCAATTCAGCAGAGACTGAGAGTAGAGACAGCCACCCAATAGCACCAAGACCTGACAACTAGCTGTATAAATCCTACACAGTGCAAATCTGGGGGACAGGGTACCCCAGACATCCCCTTGCTCCAGATCCTCCCTGCTGTGTGTCTAGGAGAAGCTCAGAGATGGGGCTTGGGCCAGGCAATGGGAGGTGAAGTTGAGCAGAGGCTGAGGACTTCTTCAGCAGGTGAGCACATACGTGACAAGGCTCAGCATTGCAAGGAAAGCCTCAAGGACATGTTGCAGTCAGCTGTTGTGAGAAATTAGGAGGCAAAATAAGCCTGTTCAATGGACCAAAAATCTTTAACAATGGACTGGGGCCAGTGAGCATCCCTGGGTTACTGCCAGCACTGCCTGCCCAGGGATGCCCAGCTATCCAGCGTCCTTCAGAGCAGCTCACTGTGGGCAGGAGCCCCATCTGCCGGCTTGGCCACAGAGGACACACATTCGAGCTCTGCAGGGTGAGAGGACATCACCAGGCACACAGCACCCAAGAGCCAGCACTGCTGCAGGACCCACCCTGGCTCTGGGCAAAAACGTCTGCGGTGGGTACAGGGGATGCTCCACAGCAGATGAGCCCACAGACAGCCCTGCTCCCCCTCCACAGTCCACCAGCCTCACTAGGCCACCAAAGTCTTATTCCAATGACACATCTGCAGGAATCACCTTCTCTTGATCACTGTTATAGCAAGACTCTGCATTGCTTTGCTCCTCACACACACAGAGAGGCAGACGAACGCACCCAATCTTCATCCAGATGCAGAAAGGAATATTTTACCCATCGTGCCAACAGGGTGTAAGTCAGCCTCCAGAGCCACCCACAGAGACTGAGGAACAAGTCCCTGCTGACACCCTGCTCAAGGCCATGGTACGCAAAGCACCAGCCGAGAAGGTGGGCTGGAGAAACCAAAAGGCTGATGTCAGTTGAGGAGAAATGCTAAATATTTACACAGCCTGCCATCAGCCTCCAGGCGAGGAGGTGGCAACTGTACAATTTAAATGCAACCAGCATAACAATTTTTGTGTAACTAGAAGTGCAAGAAAATTACTTAAACATACCCAATGTGAAGAATTAATCTCAGTCAGGACAAAGGGAATCGAGTGCTTGGGCAGTGCAAAGAAAAAGCCCAGCTCCTGCTCATTCAATGAGTTTTAGGAGTCATGAGGTATCAATGTCCCCAAAGCACAAGGGCACTCCTCGCCCATCATTGTAACAGAGCCAGGACTGGGGTGGAAGGGCACTCAGCTGCTGCCAGCAGCACCAAAGGGGTTCCCTAGTGGAAAGCACCCCCTTCACTGCAACTGCAGGAATCCAAGGGCAGGGGGAGGCATTTGATGGCAGCAGGATACAATTACTCAGATTGGAACTAAACCAGGACCTGGGGTCTCACAAAGGAGCGATAAGTGCAAGGTGACCATTAAACAGTGCCTCAAAATAAAATGCAACTAATCCCTTAGAGCTACTTGTTTTCTGTTCCAGGCACTTAAATACTATATACAGCCAAACAAAGGACACTGCCACATGCTACAGCAGTTACAGGGCCACAGCACATGGGAAGACCCCCAGAGCTCGGCACAGACCCACCAGCACCATATTCTGTTCTTTGCAGGATCAAACCTTGTCTGAACTCCTTGTGCTCAGCTGTAAGCAGGGCAGTAGGTGCTGTGTCAGCCTGACCATGCTCCCTGCCTTCAAGCACCAGGCAGGGCTGAGGAGGTCCCCCAGAGGAGGACAGGCTAGCACCCCCCAGATAACCCGGCTAAGAACTAAGAACCCTGGGCCTGAAAGCCCAGGTGGGGCCATTCAGGACCCTGCCACTAGCCACTGTCTTCCCCAAGGAATTGTCCACGCTGAGGGCACAGCAGTGCACACGGGGTCTGGAGCAGATCCAGATAGCGCCAGCCTCAGGGCAAGCACGCATTGTCCCATCCCAGCATCACAGATCCCAGTCACTGACTGAGGGATCTTGGAGTGTCCTTCTAAGTGGTGGCCCATAACGAAACCCAGAGTTGCAATCATTCCCATTTTCTAAGGCACACATTGAGAGACTGAGCCACCCCACCAGGTGCTGAGTATCTCCAAACAGAGCCAGGAGAGCAGGTTCAGTAGCTCCCTGGAAAAACCTGAGACTCCTCATGAGATGAAACACAGACATGCAAAGCTGACATGCACATGGGCTCTTGAGGGGTGCGATGGCACATTTGGGTCTGTCCCGTGTGCTCTCAGGCTGGGGCTTTGGGACAGCCCTGTTAACAACTGCCTGGGGGACCCCAGGGGACAGTGTCCCAGGGAGAGGACCTGTGTCTCCAGGGGAAGAAGCAGCACAGCACAGCACAGCAGCCAGATTTTCTCTGGCGAGCTACTGCCAACCTCCACGAGAGGGCTTTGCTGCATAAGGAAAGGAAGCAAGAGGAGCTCCATTTGCAGCCTGCTTCCAGATAGGTCTCGTGTCTTTTCCCCAAGTCTTCTCACCAAGGGCTTAGCAGGCAACTTGGGGGGGGACAGTCATAAAGGATTACAACCAGAGGCTCTGAGGGTATTCATATGTTGGTGACAGCATTGGGAATAGTCACCTTTTTGTCTTCCTGAAGCCTCTCTTTCCTGGGTGAGTTGCATTCCAGGGTACTGGTTATAGAATCATAGAACGGTTAGAGTTGGAAGGAACATTAAAGACCATCGAGTTCCAAGCCCACTGCCATGGGCAGGGACACCTCCCACTAGAGCAGGTTGCTCAAAGCCTCATCCAGCCTGGCCTTAAACACTTCCAGGGATGGGGCATCCACAACTTCTCTGGGCAACCTGTTCCAGTGCCTCACCACCCTCACAATAAAAGATTTCTTCCTAATAGCTAATCTAAAGCTCCCCTCTTTCAGTTTAAAACCATTACCCCTCATCCTATTGCTACACTCCCTGATAAAGAATCTCTCCCCATCTTTTCTGCAGGACCCCTTTAGTTACTGGAGGGCTGCAATAAGGTCTCCCCGGAACCTTCTCATCTCCAATCTGAACAACTCCAATTCTCTCAGCTTGTCCTCATACTAGAAATGCTCCAACCCTCTGACCATCCTTGTGGCCCTACACCAAACCCATTCCAACAGCTCCATGTCCTTCCTGTGCTGAGGACTCCAGACCTGGATGCAGTACCTCAAGTAGGGTCCCACCAAAGCAGAGTAGAGAGACAAAATCACCTCTCAACCTGCTGGCCATGCTTCTTTTGATGCAGCCCAGGATGCAGCTGGCTTTCTGAGCTGCCAGCACGTGTCTGGGTCAGGGCTGAGCCCACCTTTCCCAAAGGACTCTGGCACCAAACCTGTCCCTGAAGCACAGACGTAACCTTCAGCATTAACACACCCACTTGCAAAATGAGCTGGTCACCATGTTTTGGGAGGCATAGAGCTGCCACCCACATTTCCTCCCACCAGAGCTTTGAAGCACATCTGATGATGGATGGGGCAGTGTCCTTGTTCCCACGCACATGTCCCTGGAGATGAGCACCTGTTGGGCTGCCACCGTGGGAACTTGTAGGGCAGAAGAGGCGCAGGAGAGAGGAGGATGAATCTGCCCCTTGCACAACCAAAGGAATTCACCCTGGTTTCCATGCACATTCATGCTGCTCTTTAGCAGGAGACAAGAATCATGGTATGAGTACTTGTAGGGACAAGTCACAGGCCATCAGTTCTGGTAAAGGATAGCTACACGTTGTGCCTTGACTGGCCAGCCCTGAGCATGTCCTCTCACCTGACCTTACAGATACAAAAACCATTATATGAACAGACATACTGATGCGGCTCTTCTTGGATAGCATCACCTTAACTGGAGACCTCCCAGCAGCAGGTCCCTGAATGCTGACCATATCCCCAAAGCAGTGGGGTTTGGGGCGGGGGAGGCCTTTAATCTCATCAGGTTTGAGATCATCACCAGACAGTCTCCAGGCTTGCTTAAGGGCCGGAGTGGCATGCCACCTTTCAAGGTCACTTCCAGCCTCCTACGCCCCTGATCTAACAAGAATCGACATGCAGTTGGGAGGGCAGGGAGAGGTGGAGGGATGCAGTGGCTGCCTTTGCGTGGCAGCTGCTTCCCACCCTCCCCCCAGCTGCCCTCCAAAAAGCGCCAGAACGAGCCCTGGCTGAACACACAGCCACCCTCCCCACCTCCTCCCGGCACTCAGGAGCTACTATCAACCTGGAAAGCTCTGCCCAGCCACAGCACTGGGACCTCTATAGCTCCAGAGATGCAGGGGTCACACTGCCACAGGTACAAAGCAGTGCTGGCTTGCAGCTCAGGTCCCCCAGGGAGTCGAGGTGTCCTGCCCGCAGCCTTCAAGCCAGCAGCAGTGGCACAGGAGGACCAAACTGCTCCACCGCCTAGCACCTCACCTCTGGCAACATGTGCCTACTCTGCAGTATGGACTGAGCTTGTATTTGCCCATCCTCTGCCAGCAGCCAACCTGGTGCCCCGCACTAATGCCATCTGGCAGAAGGGGACCACCGTATCCCGACGTGAGGCATGGGTAAGTGCAGTGTCCCCACCCAGCAAGTGCAGCTGGAGGGTCCCAGCCACCAGGACCGGGCTCTGCCATGGCACTGCCAGTGATCCTGAAACACCCATCTGTGCCTGGAAAAGCCAGAAGGTGCCTTGCAAACAGTCTGAGTTTTCCTCCTTTGTTTTTGCCAGCCTTTGAAGGTGATATTTTTCCAGTGCACATCCACCACCAAGACCACCAGTCTTCCACCCTGAGCCAAGAGGGAAGGTGCAGGCTGTGACGAGGGGTACAAGGCACTGGGGTGAGCTGGGACAGGAGCCAACCTCGCTACCAATGGGGTTACAATCAGAGCCCAGCTCCACTGCTGGCTCTGTGCTTGGCTCACTGGGTTTCACAATCCATCTTACAGCAGTTCCCCCTTCCCTAGGGAGGGCTGTGGAGACGCAAGAGGTGGCTCCTTCCTCCTGCCACTTGTCACCCTGTTTATTTTTAACAGCTGTCCCTCTTGCCCAGATATGACCCCTCTAGGAAACCATCTCCTGGTACACCTATCAGCCTTGTGACACCGCTCTGAACCCAGGGCAGCTGGTCCCTCCCTGCCTGGCCACCGACCAGGGACATCACGTCACACTCGCCTGAGCCGAAGGCAAACACTCGCTCCATTGCCCTTTCCAGGGAGGGAATTTCAGCGAGCCCAGCTTGCACAGGGCACTGCCTGGGCCAAAGGGGGACAAGGTCAAGCAGGAAGCATGCACAGCCCCAGCAACCTCAGCACAAATTGGCCTTTTAGCACAAAATGCATCAATTCTCCTTGGGAAACCTCAGTGAGGATAAGGTGGGGAGAAATTTGCACTGCAGTGGGCTCACCAACACAAACCTTTGGAGACACAGCCATGCTCTGAGAAAGAATAGGAAAGTGATGGTGTGAATATCCAGTGGGGCTTTTACCCAAAGCCCTCCAGACGGTGTTTACGTCCCTCTGACATTTGCTTTCCATTAATACAAGAGCCACAGGGCAGAGCCACTCACTGACCACAGCAATTAAGCAAGTGGCACGAGCTGTTTGCTGATGGGTGCTGCCGTCAGCCCTTGCCGAGTGCCAGAGCCAGGAAGGGAAACGTGGCTCCACCAGCCCTGTACAGGTCAAATCCCAGAGTGAAAACATCAGCAATTGTTTTGCAACTCTCCCTGGCACTGGTGAGGAGGGAACTGTCCTTCCATCCCTCCTGCCTTCCCACAGGAGTTGTGCCTTCCTCCAGATGTGGAGTCTCCTGGTCTCTCCATCATGCCAAGGGCCCACAGGGCCAACTATTCCCCCTAGAGCAACTGGAGCTGCAAAGAGGCAGCAGCCAGCTGCCCGAGTGGACTCATCCATCCCCTGCCCACCCTACACCCTTGCCCTGGGGGCTGCCAACGTGCTCAGCCCCGGGTCAAGGGCAGAATGGAGTTTCACTCTTACCACAGAGAAGCGAGGGTGGCCCATTGCCCCTTGCCTGTCACCCATCCCCATAGGACTAGAGCTGCTTGTTAGTGTTGCACTCCGGCTCTTGTAAAATGCTGCCCTGGGCCAGTTCTGGGTGAAAAAACACATAAATTCCTCCTGCCTTGAAAAATAGCAGCCACATTGCCATGGAGACATAACACTGCACTGCTCCCGCAGCCCCCCTGCACCCAGCCACACAAGGCAGGGATGCTTGGTAGCCCCAGCTCTGCACCACAGTGACAAACCTGCCTCCCACCCCAGCTTCAAACTTGGTGCTTCCATCACCCCATGCTCCCACCAACCCAGCATGGCATGGGACGGAGGGAGCTGGGATGGAGAGCTGTGTGCTCTGCCAAAGCCCACCTGCCTGTGCTGCTCGCTGCCAGGGTTTGCGGGAGTAAACCTGGGGAACTGAGTGGGACACAGCCAGTGGGGATTTCTTTGCTTCCTGCTTGCCGAAACGGGCGCCTCCTCCCCATCTTTTCTAGTGATGCTCCAGCCACACTCCAGCTGGTATCCCGGCTCCATGAGGGATGGTGTAAAGGGAGCCACTGCTGCCTGACTGCCTGTGCCACACCACCCACATCCTTCTGTTTGCCGGGAAGGGGAGCAGTGTACCACGTGTGCCAGCCCATGAGCCCTCCAGCGCCAGGACAAGGGGAACAGGTACCCATGGGACTCCCACAGAGCAAACCTGGTCTAGTACTAGGGCTTTTGCCTCTGCACCCCGCTCCGGACACACTTCCTCCTTCCTGCCCTCACTCCCTTTTCCTTCCTTTCCCAGTTCATCCTCCAGATTTCTAAGCGAGCAGCATCCTTCCTGCGCTTCACAGCAGGGCCGGCATGCCCAATCCACCCAGCCAGCCATTTACTTCTCCATTTCCTTTCCTGTTCTCCTTTCCCCGCAGGCACCCTCCCTGCCCCACACCTCCAGGTTCCCCTCCTGCTGCAGCTTACCCCGCTCTGCTGGCGGGCTGAAGCCCAGGGCTTGCCAAAGCAAACAGAGGCAGGAGGAGGAGGAGGAAGGTGACTGAGGCCAGAGCAGGCAAAGGGCAGAGTCCACTGTGGGCAACCCCAGCTCGCTGCTCCAGGGTGAGGAGCAGCTTTTTTAATGATCCGGTGGGGGATGTCTCTGTGCATCCCGGTAGGCAGCGAGTGTCAGAGGTGATGCCTCGGCTGAGCAGGGTCTGGGGATGCTCCGCAGCAGGCTGGGAGTGGAGCACCCTTTGCTGCTTTCCCCGTGTGGGTCTGGGGCAGGGGTGGCTGAGCTTCATGGGCTGCTGGAGGCCAAGGGAAAATGGATCGGGGGCTCGAGTCTCCTGCAAACAATTTGTAGTGAGGTCTTTTCCTCTCAGCGTGCTCACTGCCAGGAAAAGCAGCAGGAAAATATTTCCCTGGGAATTGTTTTTGTTCCTTCCTCTGTGTCTGTACGCATGAAGCTCTCCTCCGCCTTGGACATGCCTCAACCTGTCCCGAGGCTCAGATTAATCCCTTGCACTACCAGGGACGACAGCTGAGGTCAGACGCTGTCAGAGGAGGCGAGGAGGAGGAGACCTTCCCCCTAGGAAGCCACACACGTTCCCCAGCAGAGCAGCGAGCCTGAACAACGGGCAGCCCTGCCTGCTTCTCCCAGGAGGGAGGACACCCTGCAACGTGGTGACACACCAGAGCATCCCACACGGGAGGGAGAGCTTGCTGCCGGCGGCACCTGAGTAACGTGGCAGAGCCTAAAGCCTGGCTTAAGGGAAAAGTTGGGCTGAGCTGGGGTAGCTGCAGGCAGCAAATGCATCTTCAGCCAGGCAGAGCACAGCTTGGCAGTGCCTCCAGCAGCACAGCTGTGGGTGCCTGAAAACACCCAGAACCTCTGCTCCTCCACCGGTCTGGGAAAGGCCTTGCTGGCTTCCTTGGCCATGGCTACAGGAAAGGGAAAAAAGATGAACTGACACCCTCCCCTGCTCCAGAGAATCAAGCCCAAGACCTGCAGGCTGGGCTGGGCCAGAAGAGCAGAGTATCGAGCTGCAGGCAGGTCTCGGAACCCCGTTGCCCACAGAGCCAGGGAGCCAGAATGAAGGGAAGGTGAGGAAATTGGGACAGAGGGAGAGCACATCCACCACAAAGCCTGTCCTTCAGTGTGCAAAGTGCTCAATGCCACCTCGGATGAAGAGAGACGAGCTCAGCTCCAGTAAATGATGCTCTACAGCCCCTGCCCAAGCAGTTTACCTTCCTCTCATCCTGCTTTTCCCACTACCTTGTGTGAGTGCTTGGGAAATACATGATGACTGACTATTTGCCTGCAACTCCAAGCCCTTCCCTCCCCCTCTCCCCAGGCTCCATCACCAATAAATCACCCTGCTGTGAAAGAGGGCCAGAGGAAACCAGAGGCACAAAACCTCAGAGCCTTCCCCCCGCCCTGCTCTCCCAAGCAGCTCTGCATTTCATTACCGCAGCCAGGCCAGCCCTCGCCCAGCTGGGGAGGAGGGAGGGG
>VZRU01001109.1:0-12219 GCA_013398155.1 Pedionomus torquatus
TGTAATTAAGGGTGTTGTCCAAATGCCTCTTTAATGCTAACAGAGTTAGGGCATGGATAAATGTTGTATTGCTTTAGGAAGCCTGTTCCAGGGTGTGATTACTCCCTCATTGAAGAAACGTTTACTAATGCTCCTTTTGAATCTGCCCTGATGCAGATTTGCCCAGAATGATTGCCCAAAGCTTCAGTTTACCTAGATCCCTGTGCAAGGCTTCCTGTGATTCCAGAGAGTCAAAGGTACCTCCTAGTTTGATATCATCAGCAAAATGGCTTAAGGTACATTCAACTCCTGCATCCACATCACTGCTAAAACTATAGAACAAAACTGGCCCAAGAATTCAGTCCAGAGGAACACTGGGCTTCCTAGTCTTTAGCCAGATATAGCCTTGTTCATTACAAAGCTGAGCCCTGCCTTTCAGCCAGTTCTTCACCCAGAACACCATGTACCTGCTCATCGCACAGATGGACTTCTCCAGAAGGATGCTGGGATGGAAGCTATCAAAAGCCTTACTGAAATTCATAAAAACTCCATCCACTGCTTCATGCACTGGGCGGTTTTCATATTAGTTTGACAGGACTTTGTGAACCCATGTTGCCTGTGTCTGATGATTGCACTGTTCTTTCAACAGCTTTCTATAGCACCCAGTGTGACCTCCACCAGGATTTTTCCATCGACTGAGGTCAGACTGACAGGTCTGTAGTTTTCTCGGTTTTCCTTCATGCCCTTCTTATAAATTGGAATAACATTGTCTGCCTTCCAGTCAGTAAAGACTTGTCCAGACTTCCAGGACCTTTGGTAGACAATTTGCTGTCAATGAACTTTAAAAAGCCTTTCCTTTTGTCTGACACGATGGGCCAGTTTCAACCTAATTGAGCTTTGGCCTTTCCTGTCTTTTCCCAGCATAGGTGAACCACAGCTCTGTACCTTTGTTCCGAGGCCTAGACCTTCCTTCCAGAGATCACACAAGTTCTTTTTTTTTACGGGGTCTTCTGCCCCACATGCTGAACTTGAGACACATTGGAATTGCGTGCTCCTGTGCTTTTAAAAGGTGGTTCTTAAAAACTGAATTCCACTTGTAGACTCCTGAAAGCAGATTCACAGGAGACAATGCTGGGGACGGGTGATGTGCCAACTGAGAGCTTGTGGGTAAGTATTAAAGGGGAGGGAGATAAAGAGGACGTTGTAGTGGGTGTCCCCTGTAGGCTGCTTGACAACGAAGAACTAGCAGATGAGACCCTCCACTGGCAGATAGGGACATTCTCACATTCAGAGTCCCTGATTCTGATTCCCTGATTCAACCACCCAAGCGCGCCATGCCAAGAATCGATTTTTCTCTTCATTTTGTTCTGCTTTAATATTCTGGTGTTAGTAGAGAACCCACATAACCCATTTCAAGCAGGACTGAAATAATGGGGGAAATAAATTTCACAGCCATTAATACCCAGAGCCTGGAGAAGGCTGCTTAGTTTCTGGGCTGATTAAGAGTCAATGAAACCCAGGAGTGCAGCCCACTGGCACCTATGGAGAGAGTTGGGAGGCGACAGAAAGACAAGGCATGTCATAACACAGGGCAGCCTTTGGGTGACCAGCATAAGCCAGGAAATTAGAAGGTGACATCGGGGAAAACAACCACCCAGCCCATGTCAATAGCTGGGATGTTTTCTGTTCCTCATGAACAGCTGAGAGAATTGCCACTTCTGTAGCAGCTATATCTGGGCCTGGGGCAGGTCAGGGCCACCATAAAAGCCAGCCCAGCTCCTCTCTCATCCAATTCTTTCTCCTCCTTCTTGAGAACCAGGTGAGTCAGAAGCCCTTTCCCTGTTTTCTTTTCCGCTCATGCAGATGTGTATTCCTGCATCCTGTTGTGGGTTATGCTGCTGTTTGCCAGTAGAGGGGGAAGAGGGCTGAAAGTCTGACTCAGAGACCTGTTAGGGGCTTTGTTGAGGGTGTTCTTCTGTTAAGAAAGAGGCAGCAGCCTCCTTGGTCCTGGACCCACTTTTTGTTACCTTGAAATGAGGACCAGGATCTTGGCTGAGGTTGCCCCTCACTGAAAAGATTGGCACAGCCCTGGCTGGACCTGGGTGATGCTTACAGACTTGTGCCTAGAAACCTTTTTGCCCCACCGCACAGTTTATACTTCCTGGCTCTGCAGGTGCCTTTGACATGCTTGTGGTAGAGTGACAGACTCCTGGTAGGCTGCTCCTCAAGTGCTCCTTTTACTCTACTGCCTCTCTGCCTTCGCTCCCAGATGTACCTGCTGCCCAGAGAAATGTCCTGCTACAACCAGTGCCAGCCCTCCTGGCCCTGTGGCCTCACCCCACTGGCCAACAGCTGCAACGAGCCCTGTGTCAGGCAGTGCCAGGACTCCACCGTTGTTATCCAGCCCTCCCCCATGGTGGTGACCCTGCCCGGACCCATCCTCAGCTCCTTCCCCCAGAACACCGTGGTGGGATCCTCCACCTCTGCTGCTGTTGGCAGCATCCTCAGCTGTGATGGAGTCCCCAGCAACTTGGGGTGTTGTGACCTCTCTGGCATTTCCAGCCGCTACTACAGCAGAAGGTCGCCCCCTGCTGAATCCACTGCTGGCAGCCCCAGTAAGAACCCTGAAGAAACTGATGCTGGACTAGAGAACAGAACTCCTGGCCATCCATTTCAGAGAGGCTGAGCATCCAGTGCTGCCCTTACAGAGGAGACATGCTGGGGCTCTCTGAAGCAGAAGATGAAGGGCAGGGTGGGATACAGGGCTATGGATCTCTTCCAGTCACCATGTCCTGGAAGCTATAATGATATTTATCAGCTCCTTCAGAACATGTCCTGCAACAGGGATGTTGAGCACTTTTTTCCCTTAGAGAAGAGCCTGGTGCTGCTGGGTGCTCTGAGGGGTCAGCAGCTTACACCTTGTGCAGAAGGGAATTCCTCCTGGTCTGGATAGCCCTGTGGTGGTGAAAGAAACTCAGTCAGAATATGGCTCCAAAGGATGCAGGAGTGACCACGATGTGAGAAAAAGCTTTCAGAACAGCCCCTTACATTTTCTTTCTCATCATCTGCTTGCCCCCTGAATGAGGGAGCATGGTCTGCACCCAAGGGCAAGGGCAGTAAAGGCAGGTCACCTCTTTACCCTCTGCCACAGAATACTTCCTGCAGATCTCTGAGTGTACAGGAAAGCAGCGCCTTCCCCCACCCTCAGCCTTGCACAGACACATCCCCTCCCTCCCCTGGGTTCTTGCACAGCAAAGGAAGCTCCCTGCACTGGGGTGTCTTGCACAGCACAGAGGTACAAGGCACTGTCAGAGAGCTCGACTTCCTCCAGCTGCAGGAGGCTGTATTTCCCCGTGGTGTTCAGCTCAGTGGTGAGACGGCCACTTTGCTTGCGGCCAGCTCTAGCCTGATAGGAGACCAGCTGTGGAGGTTGGCCCTTCCTCTGCTGATACCAGAGCAAGCCATAAAAATTGGAGCTTTGGTATCTGCATGTTGTTTGGAAGGTGTCTCTCTCCTTCACTGTGACTTGTCCTTCTTGCTGGGTGACAGTGACCTGTCCCATGGTGCCTGGAAGAAATCAAGGGTCAGTGACATTCTAGGGAAAGGCTCCGAGATGCAAAACAAGAGCAGATGCAAAATATCAGAGGAGAAGACTCCCTGTGTCTCCTTTCTTGAAGCGAGATCCCTGTGGATGGGAACAGCAAAGCAGTGTGTATCTTTGGGCCTGGTGTGTCTGGCCCTCCTCGAAATGCCCCAGGAAAACTCCAGAGAAGTGAGACATGAAGGGAACACCAATGAGAAGTTTCATTTGGATCCCACTTCCCTGTCCTCTCAGGATACATGTACATGTGAGAGTACAAGGTCAAGGAAGGGATGGAAAAGGAAGCCCAGGCATTGCAGTCTGGCAGGGAGAATGGATAGTCTCAGCAAACTGCATGACGTGTGAGCCAGGAGAGAGACTGGGACACCCTAAGAGTGTGAGAGGGAGAGAGCTCTCATGACCCTGCATCAACTTGCAAAACTCCTGGGTGTCAGAATATGTGTACTGCCAAGATAGAAAAGATGCCATATCTGTGAAATACTAGGCCCAGACAGATCAGAAGAGAAAGGCAAGAGGCAAATAGTTGGCAAGAGAAAAATAAGGCAAGGGGTCTGTGATGCTCAGGAGAGGAGCCATTTCTTCTCAGTCTCCTCTTTTCCATCAATAGCACTGTCTTGAGAAAGCAGGTGCAAAACTGCACTGATGTTGCCAACACCTGCCAGAAATTCAAGAGCAGCTGCTACAGGGATATGTTGAGGGGGTAGGTGTCTCCTGGGAAGAAGAGGAATCCTGCCTACAGTCTAAGCCAATGCTTACCCAGTGGTTGCCTCAGGAAGGCAGCAAGGAGGAGATACCCGAGGTGCATGTTGAGACCAATCTTCCTGCGTGTATGAGACTCAGAAAACCCACATCTCCCCACCAAGAACCCCGAGAGAGCAGAGCTGCCGGAAATGACTCTGCAGGGGGAGCAAAATGTAGTGGGGAAGAGAAATTACTTGTTCTTGGCACATGTCAAATGCCTGTGCTGTGTTCTTCTCTCCTCCAGTAGTGACACATGTTGCTCCTGCAGCCAACACCTTCTGCCTTTCCAAGGTGAGGTCTGAAAGGGGAACAGGCCTGCACCTGGTGACAACTTCTCTGACACATCCCCCTGTGCAACACCTTGGGAGTTTCTCCTTCCCTCATACCTCTGTCTACTCTCCATCCACAAGCCCTTGGCTGGGTTGACCTCTCCTGGCTTCCGCATGGTGTCTAGTTCCAAGCTCCTGTCAGGACAGCCAAGGCTGTAGATCTCACAAACACAATGGTCAATACCTCAAACCCCTGTAGATACCAACTGTCCTACTCATCCCTCCATGTACTGGGGACATCTTTCCTCTGTTCGCAAGAAGAAATCTCAGGAACCAGTAAGTCATGTGTCCTGCCATGGTTCCCATCCCATCTCATGAATCATATTCTGAAAAGCTTATTGAGGAAAAAAACCACATGTAAACCCAAACAAACAGTCCTCACACTGGAATATGGCCCTTCCATTTTCCATTTCCTCAGCACAGGTACGATCTGCATTTATCCTTTCCTTATTTTTAGCATTTAACAAAACAACCATTCCAACTTTCTTTATTCTGTCCATAGCATAATTTAGGCTGGACTGGAGCTGTGTGGGTCACCCGTTCCAAGTCCTTGATGGCCAACAGGGGAAGCAGCTGATTTAGCCTAAGCAATGCCGCAGCTGCTTTTGGGGGGGGATTTCTAACCAGCCCCTCTGGCTGGCTCCTTGCTTCTTGGTGCTGCACTTGACGAGCACAGCTGGGAGATGGATTCCTTCCAAGGGAGGCAGATCGCACCTGGGGGGATTTGTGCCTCCATGTTTGCATTTTTGTAGGTATTTGCAAATGCAGATGTGACAGTGAATGTCCATGTGTGTGTGCACAAGGGCATTTCTGTGTGTGTCTGTGCATGGGTTTGTATCCATGCATGTTTTGGCAGATGAGCAAGTGTCTGTGTTGTCAGTGTGCATGTGTGTGTGGGCACATGTGTGTGCAGACGGGCACATGTGTGTCTGTGTACAGGAGATTGCAGGTATATGTACATGTACATGTGAGTGTACAAACATGTACAAGCATGTGCAAATAATTATACAACTTCAGAGCAACTTCATTAAGTGATGCTTATTTCTGTGGGCAGAATTCAGCTTTTGCTGGCAGTCAGCCCAGGAGTCTGGGCTGGCAGCAGACACACCATCCTCTGCAGCAGATTAAGGCATGAACTCTGATTGAGGGCAAATCAAAATCACTTTATTCCTATAACAGTTTGTTGATACAGTCTCTAAGAACAGTGCAAGCCTTGATCAATAAAACTTTATTGGCTACCTTGCAGTGTTCAAGTGCCTTTTCTCTTTACATGACTGGTTGCTTGCTTGGTCCAAGAGATAGTCCCTGAGATTCTTGTTTGCATCTAAAAGGCTACTTTTTGCATCTAAAAAGTCCGTTTCCAAAGCTTGTTGCTCTTTTTCTTCTTTTTATCTTGTTCTGCTTCTTTTGCTGCCTTGTTATTCAACTCCTGTTAACTTTCCAACCTGTACTTTCCAGATTCCCCACAATCCTCTGCTGAGCTCTTGCTTCTGGCACAGGAACTGGCGATGTTCCAGACCCCAGGTCTCCCTGAAGGAGATGACAAAGGTCACCAGGGAGATTTTCTTGCATTCTATGTTTCTGCCAGGGAGGTAGATGAGATACCTGCTGATGTAAGGCTGAGGCTGGGGCTGTCTCCCCAGGGAGCACAGGGCAATGGAGGGTCTGTGGGTGCCCCATGCTGGCAGCTGGCTGAGGTGAGCTTCTCTTTGTATTTGTTTTGTTTTATTGTTGGTCATGCAGATAGGAGAAAGAAAAGGTACAACATCACTTTACATCAACTGCCATGGCTGAAATTCAAGAGGAAAATATGGAAACAGTTTTGAGATTTCTCTGTCTCGAGACAAGAGATACAGAATTGATGTTGGTGAGGATGGATTTGCCTGGGGTTACTAATAGTGGTAAAGAATAACAAATTGCTAATATGTAAATGCAATGGTTCACATGTGTTCCTTACCAGACACAGGAGCTTTCCATGCCTATTTACATCACTGACAAATGAAGACTACTCTTCCATGTGCCGTGCTATGGGAACACTGAAGACCCTGTTTGCCTAAATTGGCCTGCAATGGGCAGATAATGTTACATGGATGATAGCAGAGCTTCCTCAAGCCTAAGATGTCAACACACCATATACAATACAGTTTGTTAGATGAGGGAAGCTTGATCAGCACAGCCTTTTTGTCATGCCTGACCTCAGCATTTGCAGCTTCTCCAAGTCTGGCTTGTCCCAGACTCAATCACCTGTGGCCATGGTAGCTCATCACTGCAACACCTCTCCCCATGCTGGGGATGACCACATTTCCCCCAGTATCCACAGGGAGACTACAAGGAGCCCAGAGGGTTATAAGGCTTCAGTCATGTGTTAGTCTCTGCTTATTGGTTACAAACAGTGAGAGTACTTGGTCCCTTGGCAATCAGGGCTGTTCTATCTGCTCTGCTCTGCCCCTCAGGCAGAGACTTTGCACTTGGGCTGGCTGAACATCTGGAGATAACCTGAATGGCTTGACTCAAATCCAGTTTAAGTTTTTTATACTTAATGAAGAGAGAAAACAACCCCACAAACATCAATGAAAAAGTGCACTGGAGGCCTCTGGTTGGGGCTGTCTGGTGCTTGGGCTTCATTCTTAGTTATGGGCTGGCACAAATTTACTATGCCTGAAGCCAAGGGGCTGAGAACAAGCCCGTTGCGCTGTGATTCCCAGCAGGCTCTGCCCTCCTATGCAAGCTGCAGAAGTGGGGAAAACCAGAACATTAGAGTCCAGCTCAGCCAGTCAGGGTCAGCCAAGTTCACAGCCACTGGTAGTGTCCTCTCCTGGAAGAGAATCTTGCCCTGCAGACCTCCGGGTGTAGAGGGGAAGCAGCACTGACAGAGGACATCTGAGGGCCCCTTCCCCCACCCTCAGCCTTGCACAGACACATCCCCTCCCTCCCCTGGGTTCTTGCACAGACAAGGAAGCTCCCTGCACTGGGGTGTCTTGCACAGCACAGAGGTACAAGGCACTGTCAGAGAGCTCGACTTCCTCCAGCTGCAGGAGGCTGTATTTCCCCGTGGTGTTCAGCTTGGTGGTGAGACAGCCACTGCGCTTGGGAACAGCTGATGCATGATAAGAGACCAGCTGAGGACCTTGTCCTTTACTTTGTTTGTACCAGAACAAGCCTCGAAAGTCAGAGCTCTGGTAGGTGCAGGTTGTTTGGAAGGTATCTTTCTCCTTCACTGTGACTTCTTGCTGGGTGACAGTGACCTGTCCCATGGTGCCTGGAAGAAAGTGAACATCAATAGCTCTGCAGAGAAGGGCTCTGGGAAGCAAACCACGAGCTCATGCAAAATCTTGGTAGAGAAGGCTCCCCGTCCTTTGCTCTGCAGGGATATTTTGAGGCCTGGGGACAGCAGGTGGAGAGTAGCTCTGTGCAGCAGCTGAGGGATCTCACCTCATAGACCCTGAGCTCTGTCCTTGCTCCTCTTCTCTGCTTCTGCTGCTCAGAGGATGAGGGAACAGCCTGCCATGCTTGAACTTCATGTGCTGGGACCAGCAGGCCTTCAGCAGCTAGAGTGGTCCCCAAACCTATGGCAAATATTTCATCCTCCTACTCCATCCTTGTCATTTCCAAGGGTTCTTAGATCCCAAGATATATAATACTGAGCATGAAAAGAGATCTCTGCCTATGTCAACAGGAGAAAACTGGAAGCTATATCAGACATGTGCCAGCCAAGAGGCAGAACTTCAGCCATGGCAGTTGATGTAAAGTGATGTACCCCTTCCTTCTCCTGTCTGCATGACTAACAATAAAACAAAACAACAGAACGTGGGATCCCCTGGTAATATCAGTGGGATGAGAGCTTTAAGATCCTGGGGGAAGTTTTGACAGGCTCTGCTGATTTGCAATGGGAAGGGAGAAATGAGAGTGAGAGAGAGCTGAGATCTCCTATGGTGAGAGCAGTTGGATTAGAAGAGAGAGGCAGAGAGAAATGCATTGAAAGTGACAGCAAAACAGAAGAGGTTTCTTCTCTCTCCATTCAAACAATAAGAGCATCTTGAGTGAACTCATGTGAAACCACAAATGTGAGCCGCTATTTCCCAGCATATTCCATACTAGTTCTCTGCATGATCCTGATAAGGCTGGCAAGGGTTTCCTCGGAAGAAGAAGGAAGCATTGATTAAAGTCAGGACTTACCCAGCCATTTCCCCAGGAAGGCCATGAGGACGAGATATCCAATCTGCATGTTGAGACCAATCTGGCTGTTGAGTGAGAGTCACAAAAGCACCTCCCAGACTGGAGATAACAGAGCTGCCGGAAACAACTCTGCTGGGGGAGCAAAGGAAGAAGCAGGGGAGAGCACTGATCTCTTTTTCCTGGGCCTGAAATGCTGCTTCTGGATTTCTCCTCCTCCAGCAGGAACACCTGTGGTGCCCTCAGCCAGTGCCATTCTCAACATTTCTTCATTAAGAGACCCAGGAGCTCTGGGGGTCCCAGTGGTGGGAAGTTCCAAGTCAGCTCGCAATGGAGTCCTCACCTCCCCTGCTAGAATGCTCCCTGTGCTCTTCTGCACACCCACTGCTAGGTCATTTGGGATGTCAGAGGTTTTTTCCCAGTGAGGTTTCACATCTTTCTCTGGGGTTCTCAGCTCTCTGAGGACATTGCTATTTCTTCTGGGAAGAGAAGCCTCTTCTGTTTCTCTCACTTTTCCCCTTTCTTTCCTCAGCTCCCTGGGAAAAACAACTGTCCCCCAAATCCCCACAGTAAAGAGAGGAACCCTGCTGTGCAGCAGCCCAGGGGTTCTGGCTATGTCCTTTTCTGGTGGGATAACCACCATGCAAGAGCACATCCTGGTGCCAGAGCTACTCTTAGATGCCACAAACCCAGAAATGACAAGAACCTGCTCCTACTCTGGGGAAAGTGTGAGAGATGAGGAAAGAACAGGATGAGGGATGAGTGCATCATCCCCCTCCCAGGGAGCACACGGGACACCCACTGGTGTGCTGCTGTGTGAGGGGTGGGGATAGGGCAGCCCTGCACCCCAGAGCTGAAAGGGCATGTGAAGGGGTGGGGGATGGGCAGTTTGGGACCCCTACTTCCACCCCCTTTCCACATGAACTCCACGCACTTCCAGTCATGGCAGAGAGAACAAACTGTTCTTTGTCATCAAGTTCATATGTCCTGAGCAGGCTCAGATCTGTCTGTGCTTACCTGGAAATATCACTTGGAAAACCTGGCAATGCTGCCACAACCATGTCCTTGGCTTGTTCTATGAGGGAACCACCCCGCTTTCTTGGAAATGTGTTTTTTCAGCCTGGAGAAGATAAGGCTTTGGGGAAACCTTATAGCAGCTTTCCAATACCTAAACCAGGCCATCAGGAGAGACAGGGAGAGACACTTTATCAGGGAGTAGAGTAATAGGACAAAAGGTAATGGTTTCAAACTGAAAGAGGAGAGATTTAGATTAAATATTAGGAAGAAAATCTTTCCTGTGAGAGTGGTGAGACACTGGCCCAGGCTGCCCAGAGAAGTTGTGAATGCCCCATCCCTGGAAGTATTCATGGAAGCGTACAAGTAATATAAGGGCTTGATTACAAGTATATAATCCTTTAGACATAAACTGTTGATTAAGTCTGGGACTAGGATTGGATCCAACCACACCCAGACTCCACTCCGAGAAGGAGTTTGGAAAGGAAGGGGGTCCTTTCTGAACCTCATGACTCAACAGGACGGTCTCCCTGACAGCTTGTGTGACCTCATCCTCTATCCAGTAAATAATCAAGTGTACCTTGTCATTGAATCTCATAAAACACTGCCGCATTTACTCTTATTTTTGTTAAATCACTGGTTCACCTTAATAAATATTTCATTATCTCTCTCTTACGAGTGAAGTTAATCACTCGGCCCATGATATCATGTCAGGGTGATTGGAACTCAATGGCCTTTAAGATCTCTTCCAACCTGAATCATTCTATGATTCTATGAAATGTCCTCTTGCTCAACAGTGACAATTGGGAGTGGTTTATCCCTAAGGAAATGCCATGAAAATTCCAAAGATGACAACACCTGTGAGTCCTAGCATGGACAGAATTGGCCCTTTGTGTTAAAATCCTCATACTCCATAACTCACGGTTCCGAGGATCTAAAAGTATCACCCATGCTACCCCCTTTCCCCTCATCCCTTACCAGGCAGTCCTCTGCCAGGGAACAGGAGGCTGAAGGCTGTTTTCCTGCTTTTTGCTCCTCATGGAGATCACAACCAGACAAACTGCCTCAAGTATGGGAGGAGTTTCCATGGTGACCTTCTCCTGCCACCCAGTGCTCCATTGGAGACAGGGGCCCACAACCACCCCTCATGGGGTTGGTGAGAGGCCCCTTTGAGCCTTGTCCCTGAGTAGAGACTGAAAGAAAGCACAACCAGCAACAGCCAAAATGCACCAGGAAACAGGTGTCTGTCTCCTCTCCCCACAGGAATTTCATTTACCTTCTACCCAGGCCACTGATGAGGCCCTTTATGAGAAAGAAATGACCCGGGGAACAGCAGCTTCTGTAAACATCCCACACAGAGTCAGGCACACCACCTCTCTCTGCCTGGAGACATCCAGCACAATCATCTTCATCAAGTTACTTTTTGCCTGGAGAGGAAACCCTCCAGAAGGAAAGGTTCATTTTCATAAATTCCAATGTGTTTTCTGCCTACTGGGGGATCATACCTCTTATGGGATGAAGCTGAAAAGTTTTCAGGATAACATGGGATGTTCAGGAGATAGAGACCATGACAGGGAGGGATTGTGGCAATTTGGCTGGAAGCAAGAACTGGAAAACAAACTGAGACAGAGATGAGAGGAATTGATCCTATGTGACCATGTGTCTGATGCATGTGTTGTTCTGGCCACGCCTGTTGCTCTGCCTTGATGACCACCTACTTACCAATACCTCCCTGGAAACACAGCTATGAAGTACAACTGGGATAGGGATCAGGGATGATCCTGCACTCTCTGTCTCTGCCCACAGGCTTTGACAAGCTCTGTAAGCTACTTGAGCCACTCAGAGTTCCTCGGGGACTCAGAAATTCAACTTAGAAAGGACATAGAACCGTTGGAACGGGTTCAGCAGAGGGCCACAAAGATTATTAAGAGGAATAGAGCACCTCTCTTATGAGGACAGGCTGAGAGTTGGGGCTGTTCAGCCTGGAAAAGAGAAGACTCCAGGGAAACCTTATTGCAGCCTTTCAGTATCTGAAGGGAGCCTACCGGAAAGCAGGAGAGGGATTCTTTGTCAGGAAGTGTAGTGATAGGACAAGGGGTAATGGTTTTAAACTAGAAGAAGGGAGATTTAGATTGAATATTAGGAAGAAATTCTTTCCTGTGAGGGTGATGAGACACTGGAGAAGGTTGCCCAGGGAAGCTGTGGATGCCCCATCCCTGGAAATGTTTAAGGCCAAGCTAGACGAGGCTTTGAGCAACCTGGCCTAGTGGGAGGTGTCCCTGGCCATGGCAGGGGGATTGGAACTCGATGATCTTCAAGGTCCCTTCCAACTCTAACCATTCTATGATTCTATGACTCCCTTGAGCACCACAGTCTCTTCCC
>VZRU01001111.1:0-13898 GCA_013398155.1 Pedionomus torquatus
GCCCTGGCTGGGCTTTGCCTCTTCCCGTGTCGGCAGTGCCGGACCCCCGACCCTCGGTGCCGGCGAGGCACTCGGCCTGCCCGCTCCCTGCTTTGTTCCCCCGCTTCGGGTGGCTTCCAGGCGCTGTTTTGGCTTTCGGCGTTTGTGCCGCCTCTGGTGAGGGCTCTGCCGTCCTGCCCCCCTGACAGGGAAATAAATACAAATAGCTTTATCACAGAGTACTTATTTTGAGTGGCAGTGGCTGTGGCCTTAACATCCTTCCTGTGTGAGGAAGCTTTAGAAGTCCATGTGTACAGCTGAAGGACAGAAATTCAAAGCACCTGCACTCAAAGGGTTGCAGTCAGCAGTGCCCAAGTGGCTGCCAGTGATGAGTGGTGTTCCATGTGGGTTGGTACTGGGACCGGTGCTGTTCAACATCTTTATCGGAGACACAGATAGTGGGATAGAGTGCACAAACCCTCAGGAAGTTTGCTGGTACCACCGAGCTGAGTGGCATGGTCCATGTGCTGGAAGGAAGGGATGGAATTCAGAGGCACCTGGACAGGCTCAAGAAGTAGGCCCATGGAAACCTCATGAAGTTCAGCCAAACCAATTGTAAGGTCCTTCACCTGGGACATGGTAATCTCACACACAAATACAGGTTGGGTGGAGAATGGCCGGAGAGCCCCCCTGAAGACAAGTACTTGGGAGTGTTGGCAGATGAGAAGCTCAACATGAGCTGGCAGTGCTCACTTGCAGCCCATGAAGCCAACCGCATCCTGGTTGTGGCAAACAGAAGTGTGGCCAGCAGGTAGAGGGAGGCAATTCTGTCCCTCTACTCTAGTGAGATTGCACCTGGAGTACTGTGTCCAGCTCTGGAGTCCGCAACACAGGAAGGATACGGACCTGTTAGAACGGCTCCAGTGGAGGGCCATGAATATGCTCAGCAGGCTGGAGCCCCTCTCCTATGAGGACAGGCTGAGAGAGCTGGGGTTGTTCAGCCTGGAGAAGAGAAGGCTCCGGGGAGAGCTTGTAGCAGCTTTCCAGTACATGAAGGGGGCCAGCAGGAGAGAATGGCAGGGACTCTTTTATCAGGGAATGTAGCAATAGGATGAGGGATAATGGATTTAAGTTGAGAGGGGAGATTTAGATTAGATACTAGAAATAAATTCTTTACTGTGAGGGTAGTGAGACACTGGAACAGGTTGCCCAGGGAAGTTGTGGATGGCCCTTCCCTGGAAGTGTTTAAGGGCAGGCTGGATGGAGCTTTGCGCAGCCTGCTCTAGTGGGAGGTGTCCCTGCCCGTGGCAGGGGGATTGGGACGAGATGATCTTTTAGGTCCCTTCCAGCTCTAACCATTCTATGATTCTATGAAATTCTCTGACTTCCCCTTGAGCACAGGGAAGGCTTTCAATGGAGATTTCCAACTTTTGTGCTTTACCTACAAGTATATAAAAGTGTACTTTTTCTGTTAAAAAATTACAAAGCTATTCTCCTAACTTTGAATTTTGAGGGAGACAAGAAATTAAAACAGTGTCTGTCTTATAAATGATGGGTTTTCAGACATTTTTGCAAGGAGGGAAGTTTGGGGCAGGGTATACAAGAGCAATGAAAAGGCTTGGGTTTGGTTTGCTCGTGATTTTTTTTTTAACTGTTAGAGCTGCTTCGTTGAGGTGGTGACTTGTTTGATTAGTTTTGAAAGGACTAATATTTTGGGATAGTTTTTTCTGTACTCCTAGGAGAATACCTTTAGTCTTAGAGAGTGATTGTTATAGGTACTACCATTTAAAGAGCTTGGATCTGTAGCATATAGTGAATTTTCTTTCAGATGGATGTCCATGGGAGGATAAGAGAAGTTCTTGCTGAGACTATACGTGAAGAGTTACCACCTGAGCATCAGCAGTTATCCACAGAAGATCTGATAAAAGCCTTAAGACAACGAGGAATCGTTGATGACATTATGAAGGAACTTAAATTTATAACTGTAAGTAGCTTTTGAAGAATGAAAATATTTTTCCTTACTCCTCTTACTAGTTTAGTGTTTTGACAAAGTGAAAACTCACTACTTCTAAAGGTTTGTAATGGCTTTAGTGATTTATGATGTATGATGAGCAGAACAGCCTAATGCACGTGTTAGAATTGGTTTAATGAAATGATAATACTACATTGACAGTATTTGTTTAGTTTCATTACATCTTGAGTACTGGGAGGGAGCCCCTGAGGAATGGCATTCAGCTGAGATGGAGGATTCTGTAATTTTTAGAGGACTGTGATGAAAGCACTGTTTCATTTCTTGATGCTTTAAAAAGTCTCAATTGTCATTCTAGGATGTGAATGAAAAGGAGAGTACTTCAGCTCCAAAACCATCAACACATTTTGTTGACAGAGAACCACCAGTTTTGAAAAAAAGTATGTTGCTTGTTTATATTAATATTTGGATCATAATTTTGAGAGAAATTTGAAGTCTATGATTATTGAACTCTGAATTAGTAATCGGATGTGAACTGGAATAATTTATAGCCTTTGAAATGTGGAGAAAGAGATGTTTTTCCTGCTTATCTAGAAAAAGCAAATTCATGTAAGCAGGAGAAATTAGTATTGCATAAAATTTAATGCAATAGTATTTATGCAATATAGTTTTAGAATTTAATTTATTTTACATTAAGATCTCTTCCGTGTATTTTACAAATACTTTCTCCTAAGAACTTATTTCAAAAAAGTTTCGTGTTTTCTACTCTCCTGTTAGTTAACTACTGTTTAATGTGCTTCCTAAGATCTGTTTGTAGTCTCTTCATTTTTGTTGCTACGCTTTACAGCTAACATTGACCCAACACGGAGGTATCTTTACCTTCAGGTTTTGGGTGGAAAAGCTTTTCTGGAACATCTTCAGGAACCGGAGCCTCTGCCTGGTCAAGTCTGTTCTACCTTCACTCTGTGTTTACATTTTCGAAATCAGCGCTTCCGTTCTAAACCTGTCCCCTGTGCCTGTGAGCCAGATTTTCATGATGGTTTTTTACTTGAAGTACACAAGGATAGCCTCGGTAAGGAATATTGTGGGTTTTTAAGCTGATGCTGTCAGGGGTTTTTTTTCTGATGCCAGAGTTATTGTGAAATATGTTTGGTATTTAGTGACTTTCTTTCCTATTTTTTTTGGTCATGTATTAAATAATACTGATTACTGTATTAGGTTATGCTACTTGTAGATCTCTCTGTACTTGTGCCTATTATCTTCCACTCTAAAATAATTTTTGAGATGATAGTCTCAGTGATGGTAAGAGACACTAAGGTGGCTGTGATTTTCATGAACTTTTTGCTGACAAGTGAAGAAGGAAAATGTAGTTTTGTTGTCATATAGAAGGAAGAACTTCAGTGTGAGTTCAGTTTGTCTACTAGTTGGCAAACACCTGTGGGAGAGTCAGTCATCTACAGCCTGTATTACCCTTCTTCCACTGATAGCTAGGAAACATAGTAGGAGCTAAGCATGTTATGAAAAGACTTGTGGATATTAGCTTATGGAATACCAGGGAACAGAGAGAAACCCAGAGTTCTTGCAAGTGGATTTGGGGAAGGGAGTGAATATGCCACAAATTCAAAGAAAATCAGACTTTGGTAGTTTTGCTGCTCATAGAGTGGTTTATATCAGAGAGTCAAGCTTATGTACAGAGAAAGCCATTTCCTGAATACTAATACACAGTAATGCATGATGCGTTCCAACTTACTAAAAGGATATTTTTCAATTGCTTTTACTTCAATACTCTTTGTTTTCTTAAATGCTAATTCCATTTTCATTTTTGTGCAGTTGAACCAGTTACATTGGAGTACTCAACTATAGGAATTTTTTTATCTCCTCTGTAAATTAATTGTAATCTTTATGTGGTTCTGTCCTAAACTGAGTTTCAGTTTGCAGTGAGATCATTGCTTACACTTCTGGATGTGGGATTTTTCTTAAAATACAATGTATGCAATAAATGTAAATGCATTCTTTAAAAAAAAAAAAATTGAGGATTTGGGATGATAATATTCTTGCTATCTTATCTTGGTTTAATAATGGCAGGTGATGGAAGTAAAATGGTGGATGCAACCACTATGTTATCTATATGTGATCCGGTGCATATGGTTCTGATCAAAACAGACACGTTTGGTGAGACAACACTAGTGGCATCCTATTTCTTGGAGTGGCGATCTGTCTTGGCTGCAGAGAATGGCATAACAAATATGGCTGTTGAACTCCTGGGTGTAGGTAAGAATAAATGATAAGGCTGTAATGATGACTTTAAGCAAGCTCAGTACCCAATATTTTAAGCTTAAAGCACTATTGATGGTGTAGTTTAATTTTAGTTCAACTCCTATATTACCATGAAATATCCTTAGAAAATGTGTAGGAGGCTAATGGTCATATCTTTCTGTTACAAAAATACTATAAATGTATCTTCCAAATCCTGTGTAACAATGGTCTGGGAACTCTTGCAATTGACTTACTGCGAAGTCTGGATAAGTTACCAAAAACAAACCAAGCCAAAATCTACCAATTAATTTCCAGGAATATATCAGACCAGTGCAATGAAGAGTAGAATCTAGTTTGTGTCCCTTTTGTAGCAAACTAGCAACTGCTGGAAAAAATGAGCTCTGCTGTGCTACCATTTATTCCAGTAGTTGGAAGCATGTTTTCTGACAGGAGGGCTGAAGAGCTTTGTGTAAGTGCTTAGCAGTTAGTATGCTTCTGTAGTTTTGTGTATCACTTGTACAGGAGTTCCACCCTAGGTTTTTAGGATATTAGGATTTAGTGAATAAAGATTAGATCTAGGACTCAATCTATTATGACTTCCCATGCTGGCTATCTCAGAGTTTGGTCAACTTAGTAGCTGATGAGTTCTTTGAGTATTTATCACAGTTTCCCTACTTGTTAGGCAAGCAAGCAGTTCCTGATATTTTGAAGGTACAATTTAATCTCTTTTGAAACTAATTTGAAGATTTGGTATACTATGTTAGTTATTCCTGATTATTATCACTATTGCCTCCTTTATTTTTTTTGTGCAGTGTTTTGTCCAGTGAACATAAATTTAGTAAGCTTATTTGTTAATGTTTGTTAGCTTTGTTTCCTTCTGAAAATGCTGGAACTTTAGTAAGCAATATGGGCTTGGGTAGTTTCTCAAATGGAGAGCATTTTATTTATAATAACGGAAATCAACAAATGAGTTTAATATGCAAATGGATGATGGGAGGAGTTAAATCTAATGGTTTTTTTTTCCTAGTAATGAAGTATCAATCCAGTAAATCCAGTGTTTTTTCTCCTCTTCCGAAGTCTTGTCATTTTTTTGTGATTATGTAGCTAAAATATTAATTTTCTTACTTTCTCCTGCCTGGCTGAAATATCCTAAATGAAATGAATTTAAGAGAGCTGATCAAAACTTATTTTGGTTCAAAGGTACAGAATCAAAGGTTTCCGTTGGCGTTTTAAACATCAGACTGGAAATGTATCCACAGCTTAATAAGGTGCTGTCTCCAGAAGTAACTAACACTCAAGTAAGTCTTTTTAGGGAGGGCTAATTGAGTCTTTTATTGGTGGGGGGAAGTTCAGTATAGAATTATTTCTGTTGGTATTGAGGGTTGTGTAGTTTTGAAATGACTGTTCAATGCACTTTTATTTTTTCCCATTAAATTTAAGTATCATTACCTTTTTTTAAATTACTTTGTTTATACAGAATGTTACTTTATTTGAAATTTTACACTAGTAGTTTTTCTGCTTACTTGTATCAAAACTTTACAGACAAAAATAAGAAAGATGCAATATACAGAATTTCCTTCAGGTAGCATATTTTTTCTTGCTCTCTCTCTTGTTTGAAATAATGATTTCAAGTTACCTATTCTGCCTGGAAAGCCAGTAAATGTTGGCCTGAAGGTGCATGCAGATATACTTCTGCACATTAAAAGCCTGAGCAATCCTTCTGTACAGAAATACATCACTTCAGGTGAACACTCCTTCAGTCAAGCTTGAGTCTACAAATAAGAAATGTAACTTGAGGATTTTGTTCATTGGATTTTCATTTAAAAATACTGTTCTTCACCATTTGCATGCCACACTTAAATATATTTAGCTTTATTCTACATAGGTCTGTTTTGGCATTAATGTATGTACCGATCATGTGGGGTTTTTTTCCTATTTGTAATTAATATGTATGTGATTGCTTATGTTTTCTCTTACCTGCAGTTTGCTTTGGAACATCAGAAAACAGCAGAAAAAGAACGGTTATTTCTTGTGTATGCTAAACAGTGGTGGAGAGAGTACCTGCAGATAAGGCCTACACACAATGCAAGGCTAGTAAAGATCTTTGCACAGGTTTGTAAAATTTACAAACAGACTGGTCCTTTCTTGAAGTTCTCTCTGTATTTTTAGATATATTTTGAAGTGTATGTATAGATTTATGACATGGTTACATTCAGGTCAGGGCTACATGCTATCATGCAAAAAATAAAATGGTTAAGGATTGAACTTGCGCGAGAGGTCAGTAGTGTGATGAAGAAAGGAGGGTGGCTCAGACAACTTCTGATGCACAAAGTGGTTAAAAAAAGCCTGTTTAGCCTTCACCTTGAATACTCACAAATGGCAAAGGCTTAATGTGACTATTTCAAACAAGTTTTATACCAGATAAAACATCTATAAAAAATGGACTTACTTAGATCTATTGGAACAAATCCACATGATATTTGAGCTCTGTGTGGCCTGTAAAGCCATCTGGCTGGTTCACGTCTCACGCTACCTACTCACATAATTATTGTGGACTAAGAAATTGCTATGCATCACTTGCTCTGTGGTAACTGATTCCTCAGTAGAAGGAATGATGGGATTCTTCACATTTTTAGTGCCATGAATTTATCTTCTGTGGTAGCAATTTTCCTAGCACAGATAATAAGCATTAAGCTTATTATCTGAGAGTAATTTCCTGAAGCGATCCCTGCCTACTCTGTCTTTTTAGTAAAGCTACAGCTTCTGTTCTGGCTGTACCCTGAGTTTTCAGTAGTGATATGAACTTTGAAATAAGGGTGTGGTGGCTTGATCCATACCAGCAGCTGGGCCCACTACCAATTGCTTGTTCTCACCCCAGTGGAATGGAGGAGAGGATGGGAAGGGCAAAAGTGAAGAAAAACTCCTTGGTCAAGATGAAAACAGTTTAGTAAGTGAAGGAAAGAAAGGAAGAGGTGGGGGGGAAACAAAGATCAGCAGGGGGATGCAAAGATCAGCAGGTAGATTCTGGTTTAGTTTCCAAGCTGAGCTACTTTATAAAGTCTCTTCTCTAAGACCACCAGTTTTATTGCTGAACATGACGCTCTATGGCATGGAACACTCCTTTGGTCTGTTCAGCTCTCCTGGCTGTGTGATGATAATACAGAAATTGACAGTGGATGGAGCATGAACAGTTCCTCACCTGTTTAAGGAAATTAAGTTCAACCTGTACTGATCCAGATGTTTGACTTTTTAGTCTAGAATGTCCTACAGGTGACAAAGCTGACTATCAAGACCCTCTAAACTAATTGCCTTAATGGTTTTGTGTCTTGATTCTAGAAAGATTTTTGAGTCTTAATGTTTTTCAGTGACGTTTTATTCAGGGAGAATAATTTTTTGCAAAAAAAATGACAATTTGGGTTAAGGTAAATCTTTTATGCCTGGCAAATAACCATATTTTATGTTTAGGATGAAAATGGAGTAAACCGTCCAGTGTGTTCTTATATCAGACCACTTCGAGCAGGCCGGTTACTAGACACTCCTCGACAAGCAGCTCGATTTGTCAGTGTCCTGGGTTACGAACGAGCTCCTGTCATCGGAGGAGGTGCTGGTAAACAAGAACAGTGGTGCACCCTGCTTGCTTTTTTATGTAGAAACAAGGTAGGTGAAAACAATCTTTGTGTGGTGTCATATTCTAACTGAAGGCTGTACGTCAGAACAGGCTGCAGATACATGGATTAAATCAAATTTGAAAAATTCTGTTACAATAACTTGTTTAAGGCCTTTTTAAAGAGAAATAGTTGTTAAGTAGACAAGAAGGCCTTGGAGTGGACTTTTTACTGCTACTGTTAGTATCCATTTGTCACTACAGCTGTTTGACAGTGAACTTGCTTTTCTTCATTTGCGTTCTTAAGATGCCATGTAATTATTCACTGAATCTCTGGTAATGTGCAGGCCACTAATTTCAATTCCAGACTAAGCAAGGAGGAGTTGAAAAAGTCTTATTGGAAAAACTAATTTTTATTTTTTTTTGGCAGCAGGAGTTGTATCCCAATTTTTAGATCTGTCTCAGAGACCACACAGAGCAGACGTTAGCTGTTGTCTCTCAACGTCACATCATGCATAGGTACCATATAAGGGCACCACTGGCTGCCCGCTGGCTTTCCGATGGAGGTGGTGATCACAACTTTGAGGACTGTCGTGTTTGGAGGCACAGGGTTTCCTCCAAGGCAGAAGTGGAAGACTGTATAGAAAACAGCTGAACGTAGCCCCTGAGATACCAATTGGATCATTATTAATTCTTTTGTGGAAAGCCATGTGGCATTTAGTGGACACAGATTCAACACCAACTTGTTGAAACCTACTTTTCTGGGTATTTCTCTTGTACATTACTGTAGGCAAAGATTTTGTTATCTCTGTAATGAACTGATACATCCAAGAGCACTGAATTTTACATTTTCAACATTCCAAATAGTATTTCACTAAAGAACTGTACTGTTCTACTTCTGAATGCTACTTCTTTGTATTATGAAAGCTTCCTTATGTGAGGAATTAAATTTTCTTACTTTACAGTTAACATTTGTTTTAAGTTATTCTTAAGATAAAAGGAATATTGCACATCACATTCAGAAATTGATTTCTGCAAATTGCCAATGGTAGCAATAAATTGGTGAAGGAAACTTCTTTTCTCCTGATTGAAGGGAAATGCAGCAACACATGACTTTCAGTTGTTAAACAGTTACAACTGTGGGAGCATTTGTTTTATCTTTGTTTTCTGAACTTTGACAACACATTCAAGCCAGTAAGATTACAAAAGATTTACATTTTATGAAGTAATTATATTCCCTGTATAATTTCTAACACTACCTTAGGCATTTGCCTTATGTACATTTTGGCTTTTAATTACAATGTTACTTTTAGATTCTGGTTTTGGTTTACCTGAAGGTATCTTTATAATCATAAGAAATATTTTCCATTATTAATCATACTGTATATTTTAATTAAAAAATCTAAACAGTCTATCATTAAAAGATATTAGTATTTTAAAACCTTTTTTTCTGTTATAGAAAACTAAAACTTGTCAAGTTTAAATCTTGAAGTCCTTTAGGTAAACAGGAGGGAAGTGTAACTTCTTTAATTGCGATTAGAGAAATAACACTATTTTCTTTCTTTAAGATATTATTTGTGCTTGATACTCAAGCCAACTTACTAATATTTGTTGCCTAGGGTGACTGTGAAGATCATGCTAACCTTCTATGCAATCTTCTTCTTGGCTTTGGGTTGGAAGCCTTTGTGTGTGTTGGAACAAAAGCAAAAGGAGTCCCCCACACTTGGGTAATGACTCGTGGAACTGATGGAACTATTACTTTTTGGGAGAGCTTAACAGGGCATAGGTAAGTAAAAGGAATTTTAAAAACCTGAGCAACGTGTATTGAGGTTTGCATGGACTATATTTTTGTTGTTGCTTTTTTTGATTTTTATCTTTACACTCTGTCATTTAACTGTAATGTAATCAAATACGTGTCTTTGAGTCTTTGTGTGCGTGTGTGTGTACTGCTGTTGTTTGGAAAATAACTGGTTCAGTATAAGGTGAAGTATTTTAACAGTTTGTGATATAGTTTTCAGTGGCTTTAATACACTGAAGGGGAGAAAATCGGAAGGGTAAAAGTGAAAAAACGCATGGGCTGAGATAAAGACAGTTTAATAAGTAAAGCAAAAGCTGTGCATGCAAGCAAAGCAAAATAAGCAATTAAAATTCACTATTTCCCATGGGCAGGCAGGTTTTCAGCCATCTCCAGGAAAGCAGAGCTCCAGCACACGTAACGGTTACTTGATAAGACAAATGCCGTAACTCTGAACATCCCCTCCTTTCATCTTCTTTCCCCAGCTGTGTCCCCTCCCAGCTTCTTGCATTCCCCTGGCCTGCTCGCTGAGGGGGTGATGTGTGGGGCAGAAAAGATCTTGACTCTGTATAAGCCCTGCTCAGCGATAACTAAAACATCAGTGTGTTACCAACATTGTTTTCAGCACAAATCTAGAAGATAGCCCCATAGATGCTACTACGAAGAAAAATAACTCTATAAGGGAAAAATGGCTTACATCTGTCCCATCTAAACATCTTTACCTTGCCTTCAAATAAGGTGTATTAATAAGAAATTGAATTTTTTTGATTAGGTATATCCACAAACCTATCAACCCTGATGACCCTCCAGTAGCTGAACAACCCAAGCCACTGTATCCGTATCGCACAATAGGCTGTATTTTCAACCATCAGAAGTTCTTTGGAAATTGTCAGCCCTCTGATGCTGTGGAGGTCTGTGTGTTTGACCTGCATGATGAATCTAAATGGAAACCCATGAGCGGAGAAGCAATAAAATCTGTGTGTTCCCCTGGATCAACATCTTCAGTTCCTCCTTTTCCTCTGCTGTGTGCTTCCACACTAGATGCTGCAGTAGCAAGCAACGAGATAGAGGTGCAACTCAGAGTACTGGTCTCTGAACACAGAAAGGTAATTCTGTTAAGATTGTCATTGATCTGTTACGGTAATAAAGGTGCATGTTTTTTTACTGTACAGTTGTTTTGGATAGGATTTGTTGGTTGACACATTTTTGCAATGCGTTTTCCATCAGCTTTTGCAGAAATGCGGTTTGTCATAATTGAAATAACCGAAAAATTAATCAGAAAGACTGTACTGAGTTCATTTAGATGTCATACTTTTTGCAGTGGTGGTTCTTTATCCACATGTGTGGGGGTTTCTCTCCATTCTGTCTTTGCCTCTCATTCTAGATCTGTAATCTTCAGCTTACTGGCACCTGGAGACTACCTGCGAGTGGTCCGTAAAAGAGCTAGGAAGATCAGATATGGTTGTCAGTGGGCTTTGCCCATCACAAATGGTTTTGGTCCCCAAATAAGAGCAGGCTTTTGGTTTTTGTGATGTGAGTGCTTTACCAAATTAGAACATATTTCTAGAAGTTATAAAAATCCTGATTAAGGATGAAATTAAGATGTAATGTGCCAGAAATTATTCTTCCTGTGCTTAATGTGAAGATGATCTTTTAAACCCCTGTTAGCTTAAGTCTGGTTTTAATGTTTTTTTTTGGTTATTTTTGGTTTTATATCACTACATTGACCATAAGCTCAACCTTTGGGGTGTCGAGTGTTTCTCAGAGGATGAATCTCAGGTCATGTTGAATACATGTATGGTAGTAGTCTAACTTCATTTCTTGGTAAATGTTTGATACTTTGTTGATGTTCTGATTCTTCTGGTTGGTGTGTGAATCAGTATACAAATCTTAATGCTTCATCGTTTCACTTCCATTAACTACAAATCACACAAAAGATTTGTTATGAATTTATTTTGAATCTCTATGGTATGCAAGCTTATTAATATCCTCATACACATTTTGTATGGTTGTCATCATTCTGTGACTTGCCTCACAGGATCTTGGCCTTTCTACTGTTTGGGATGACCATCTGTCCTATCTGTTGTCACCAGCACTAGCAGCCTATGAGCTTGAACGCACAACAAGCATTTCTGCAGGAAATGAAGAGTTTCAAGATGCTGTGAGAAGAGCAGTACCTGATGGTCACACATTTAAAGGGTTTCCTATCCATTTTGTATACAGAAATGCCAGGAGAGCGTTCGCCACATGTCTTCGGTAAGTTTAAAGATGCGTATATCAAATGTCTATTACCAAATAGCAATATTTAATTATGAATTGCAACTAGGTTTTGGGGTTTTGTTTGTTTTTATAATGACATTTAAAGGAAAATAGTTTCCTTAAATTACAACTGGAAGAATAGTTGTGTGTATATGTAATGGGTCATGGGGTACAGAGCTTTTATGTTACATTGGTGAGTTCAGTGATTATAGGCTTCTCATGGGTTAAATTAAAGAATGAGGAGTTAATTTACCTGCACTTGTTAAAAATGATCAGTGGTGGTCTTGTTTTCTATAGAACAGTATTATTATTTAATAGGACTCATGACACGTGGCTATTTGAGTGTTAGTCACATTTGAAAGAATTGCATGTATGTACTTGTAATTATGACTTAGTAGTAGCTGCTACTCCTGCTTTTCTTTTTATCAAATAGGTCTCCTTTTTGTGAAGAAGTAATCTGTTGTAGGGGAGACCAAGTGCGACTTGCAGTTCGTGTACGAGTCTTTACATACCCTGAATCTGCGTGTGCTGTTTGGATCATGTTTGCTTGTAAATACCGCTCTGTCCTTTGAAAAAAAAAAAAAAAAAAAAACCAAGACCCAAACCAAACAAAAAGTCCCCGAACCAACAACAAAACCCAAAACTCATTCAGGTCTTTTTATATCTGCAAAATAATGTACGTGGGTATAAAATTATGCAATTAAATGTTGTATTTTACATAAACGCTGCTGATATTGAATACCACACCACCTGTATTGAAGAGAATTGCGTGCACAGTAATGACTGTATTTATAAAGAGAATTTATTCTTATTTTTAATAAAGTTACTTTTAATACTTATAGGTATGTGGGTCAAGTAACTCAAATGTGTGGATAAAACACTGGCTTCTCTTTCAGTGTGAGAATTTGTTAAGAAAAAAAGTCTCTTTTAGCTCTCCGGGGTAAGAGACAGTTTTTCCTCCCCATGCAGCATCCAGGGTGTGCTTTGTGAGTGTCGGAGATTCAGAAACACTGCTGTTTAAGCGTGTCTCCTCTCCACAATAACCTTTATTTCTGCCCCCCTTGGAACTAACAAGGCCTTCTACATTCAGCTTCTAAGAACAGTTCAGAGAGAGATAGGTAATCTTGTTAGTTAGTTATTGATTTATTCTTTTTTTTGGTATATTTTAAATTGAGATTTGGATAGTGGAACATGTGAATAGCTGTGCTGGGTTAGATAAAGTGGCTTAACTCGATGCCTTTTTCCTGACATGAACTTGGGAAGTTTTGAGGTAGAAGTTGTAACCAGGCCGTTTTGCCTAACAGCCAGTCATGATTGGGCCTGATTCTGACACTTGGAGCCATACCGAATTATCCATCTCTGCTTTTGTTTGTCTTAAACCCGTGCATAATGATTTTGCCGAGTGTTTTTTTAGTCGTCGTGCTTTGAGAAAGGGCAAGTGATCTGCCTCACTGTACTTCCCCACGCTGCCATGCCTCTCATGTTTGTCACCGCATGGACTCCAGCTGTCTCATTTTGAGGCTGAAGAATCCAAAACTACTTGATTTCTTCTGTAGGAGCCATTCTCTATCTCTGACGGCCCATCTACCTTCTTTTGTTCAACTTGAAGGAAAGATCCAGCTCTTTCCGCTGGTGCTTGAAAAGAAAATCCCCCAGCAGCTCACAACCTCACACAGCCGGAGTGACAGTTGGCATTTGTGTGTAGATTCAACAGGAGTGTGGTAGCGTGACACTATTTTGCCTTTTTTCCCCCCAGAAGTGTTGAGTCCTACCTGCTGCAGCCCTGGGCTTGCACGTACATAAATAGCTGTATTTAAATTCTGGTTGTGTCTCATGGGAGCAGTGCGCGTTACACGGGTGGGTGTCGCCCCGCTTTCCCCCCCGCGTCGTTTCTTGCGGGGCTGCGGGTGTTGACCCGCTGGGCGGGAGGCTCACGAGCCAGCGGCGCCGCGCCGCCCGGGGCAGAGGCGGAGGCCGCGGCGGCGGAAGGCGGTGGCAGCGCTGTTGGCCCGGCAGGGGGCGCCGTGGGGGCGGGC
>VZRU01001111.1:14240-84201 GCA_013398155.1 Pedionomus torquatus
GGCCTGCGGGCGGCTGCGGGCGGCTGCCCTTCTCCCCCAGCCTTTGTCCGCGGCGGCCGGGGCGAGTTGCGGTGGGCGAGCGCTGGGCTCCTCAGCCCGAGGGCGGGGGTCCCTCCGCCATCTGGCTGCCTGGGAAGGCAGAAGCTGGTCGCCTTGGGTGTCGGAGGGGGGAGGCCAACGCGGATTCAGTCTTTTCATAATTGCGTCGTCTCTCCCTGCGTAATACTGTGTCATCCGCACCTCCAGCCCCGGCCCTCGGGCTCCTCGGGCCGCACCGCTCCCCCTGCAGCGCCCTTGGGCAGCAGCGTGGCACCAAAAGGCACCCATCAGAAACAGATGGGTTTCAGAGCTGTGTTGACGTTCAGTAGATAATTAAGCCCTGTGCGCATACCAGGGGCTTAGCACCCACCGTCTGTTTCTTTAAAATACCCAGGAAAACGTATTTTGCATTGGAAATGAAAAGGAGAGCGCATGTCTGTTTCTCAGCATCTCAAAGCTTCTGGTTGCGAATGTGGAATGGAGATTTTTTTTGCAAGTAAAGCTTGATTTCTGAAAAGAAACTAAAATTGGGCAGCAGGAGGGATGTCATCAGTTATCACACAGGTGATGGTGTTCCCCAGTTTCAACCTAGTCCACCTCCAATGTTGCTGAATTTTCCAGGAAGACAGTCTTGGGGATTTTAAAGTTACGTGAAGCAGAAGGCGATAGTAAATTCATGAAATGAGATTAATGGAGCCCTCAGCATTTAGAACCTGGATATTATGCCTGGCGTTAGAATTTAATGGAGCCTTTTAATACAGTGCCTGTCTGGAAAGTCTTTTGGTACAGATTTGCAGTAATCCAGTTTGGAGCAAGTGGTACACGCAAATATCAAAACAGATTCAGTGAAAGAAGGGACATAATTTTGTTCCACTGTTGAAATGAGCCTAATGATGGCTTTGAAATGTGATCTGATGTGCTTTTAAAATAATTTTTGAAAATGGGTTATTGTAGCATTAATAAGATGCCAGACCCAACATCTGTAAATTCCAGGAAAACACGTTCCTGACCAAGGCATCTGCATGTCACAAGAGCACTGAAGGGATCTGTATTGCATATAGCATGCTGCTTTTACTTACAGTGGTTTGAGATGATATCAGACTATTTCCTTTCTCTTTATTACTGTAGGAAATCTATTGATTTACTATGTATTTCTTTCGTTTCTTTTTCTTTGCTGTTTAGGGGCTTACTCTGTTTCCTCTTACAGTACATCTTCAATGGCCCATAGGAAGGTGTTGGGTATATCTGGATGTAAAGTTCAGGCCCCTCACTGGCATTCAGTGTATTTAGTTTATGCTAAAACTGCATGCCACATCTGCATTAGTCTTTTAAAACGTTTTAGTCAACATGTGCTAACCTGTGCATGTTGGTACTGCGTTTAAATCTTTTGATAGGCAAGACTTTTTTTATTTTTAATCTTCTAGTCCTGACTATTGTTTTGTTACCTTTTTTCTTACTATTGTATGTATTATGTTGTGTGTAAGTTAACACCACATACGTGTGCTTATTTCTTGAAAATTTTAGAATGTGTGTGTAGATATATGCGTATGAATAAGACTTCCCAGGAAAGCATGAGGGGGGGAGATGACCTGGGGAGAGTACCCCCTGCAGTCTGTATAATAGAAGAGGGAAGGAGGGGAGATCTGCCAGATGTCCATTCCTAGACCATACTCATCTTTTGCATCAGCCACAGGCTGGTAGGTGCCCAGGCTTGAAAGGAGGCAGTATTCCTTCTGAGATCCTCTTCCTCATCTCCCTAATTTTGAATAGACTTCTGCAATATAGGCCATTGCTCAGCATTCAAGTTCTTGCAGAGGATTTCATGTGTTTGTGGGAGTAGCTGCCAGTGACACGAAACAAAGGTGGTCCGAGTCAGTAAGCTTTTTAGCTGCTTTGGTTGTGGAACCGATGGCAGGTTTTCACTGGAAATTGCCATATGTGTGATACAGTGAATGTTGGTTATTCACTGTACTGAATATTGAAGAGTTGACAGTAGACTTGCTTCTCTTTAATGTCTTTTGAACTGTCCCAGTTCTTTTCCTTATTGCTCACTGCAGATGATTAATGAGCTTTCTGAGCCAGTTTCAGCTTGAGCCTCTTGAACAGGTATTTATATTTAGGCTCATGTGTTCTGCTTAGTAGCAATGAGAGCTTAAGAAGAACCATTGCCCTGGCAAGATGACTTGGGGAGCAGTATATCGTCACATAGGCCCTGAATTTTATTATTTTCACATAGGCACATGAATTTTATTCTTGAGATACAAATTAAGGTTTTCTTAAAAAGAAGGACTGATTACGTAGGAACTGATGGTACTCTTCCAAAGACATTTCTTATGAAGGAGTTTTCTGGTTAATGCGTAATGCTTGAAATTCCAAGTATAAATACCCCAAAAGTTGAATAAAATGTCCGTGTGATAAGAAACAAAGATGAAGTTCGCTGATACTGGGGTGGAAAAACAACCTTGGACTTGAATCCTCATTCTTAACCAAAACCAGAGGCAGATTCTCAGATCTGTCCAGTTTTATCTACGTGGTCTATTAATATTTAGTTATCTTATTTTTAAAAAATCAATAAAGTTTTGGTTAAATAGAAGTAAAAAGATTAAGAATTAACATGTCAGTTCATTTTCATGTAAGCGTTGATATTACCTGAATCCCTGGCAGGAGGAGGATCAGGAAGGATTGTTTTCCTGCCTCTGTATTTCAGACAACTCGGATTTAAATGCCTGTGTCAGGAGGTTTGTTAGAGCAATAGGAGTTCTGCGGGTTAACGCTTCAAGCTGTGAAGCTATTTTGTTATAGCAATACATAAAAAATGTATAGCTGTAGGTTAGTACATAGATTTGAATAATTCACAGGAACAAATATTGGCTGTGAGCTTCTATTTTTGTGAACAACAGAATCCTGTGTGGGCAGATAAAGGAGTCCCCAAAGAATGGTGTCTTTGGGTAGTGAACATTTGGGCTTTGTTCAGGGTTGCGAAGAACGATGTGATCGGTCATGCCTGTCAGCGCAGCTCCAGCTAGGTCAGTAGCAAACGCAGCCGTGTCAAGGAGTTTGCTTCAGAGACACGCACAGAGCGATGTTTTCACGGAGTGTTGCAAACCTTATCGTTTTGCCAGAACTGAATGAGTAAGAAATAAACATGAATACGCAAAAAATGAAGAGCTCACTGTGGTCATCTTAGTATGAATCATTGTAACTGTCTGACATCTTAATACCACAGAAATGTGGGTTGCTTAGAAACACCCACGATCAAATTGGAGATACGGTGTAGAATGTATTTTTCCTACTGGGTGTTTTAGCCGTCTCTTTGTTACTTGCAGTTTGTATGAAATGAGCCAATGGTGGCATCTAGTAAGGTGCCAGATGCAATAAAAAATAACTTCTGAGTGAGCTAAGACGTTTGATGTAAACGTGGTTTGACTCTTTCAAGCTCTCTTCTTGCAGAACAGCGCTTGTAAGCACTTTTATAAACTCGAAGCAATAATGAAGTGATGGATACAGGAGTAGAAAAACCCACACAAGAGCTGGCAATCGATCTCATGCCCAATATTTAGTGGCAGTAGGACACGGGAGGCTGTTTCGTTGGGGTTGGGTTGTTTCTGTGAGCTGGGCGAGGGGTGCTTGGTTCTCAGCGTGCCAGCTGCGCCACCTCCTTACTATGGGGACAGTTTTGTGGATGAGCAGGCTTGGAAAAACTGAATGTTTTCCTCACGTGTTTTGTTAGTGCCAGATCCCTGACTTAGCAAGCGCAGCCATTGATTTTGGGCATTGCACTGAGCTCCTGGAGAGAAACAGCCTTGAGGATCTCGGAAAGGAGTAAGGGCAGGTAGTTGGAAAACCAATTCATGTTGATTTCTAGCTGGCAGCTGGCATGCTCCTCGATCTTCCCTTTCCTTCTACAGGTAGTGTCGGTGGCCCTTTTTTGGCCTTGTCCTCCAGCCCTAGAGGAGAAAGCAGAGAGGGAAATTACTGCTGGTTTTGTCAGAAGCAAGTGCTATGCAGATTTTTCTCCTGGAAATCTGCCAGGCATTCAGCAGGAGGGCGTAATGCATGGAGGGTTCTGGCTTTGAATCAAAAAGATGACAGAAAAGTTGACTGCACAGTGGCTTTCACAGGACTCGGAACACTCAGGGTGAGACACACTGGAGAGGAATAACTTACATGATCTTGGCAGGTTTAATGACTTTAATGCACTTCTTACACCCTTGTGTGCCCAGATATTGGAAGGTAGCATGGAGAAATGTAGGACAAATAAATGCTAAATTAGCTTGCAGGAATCAAGACATTCTCACCTGTCAGCCTCTTGTAGAGCGCTGAGAAAAGATATGCAGGATTTCTAGAGGAAAATGAATGTACTGACATTTTACTTCCAATTTTGTTGACCCTTTTGAAAGATAATGGATGGGAGTAACCTTGCTAGCTGCTTAAATTTCAAAACAGATGTTGCTATGAATACTGCTAAAATTAATAGTGCCTCTAGCATTAACAATTCGTTATGGTCTGAATTCAGATTTTGTCCAAGTGTATTCAGGAACATCCATATTTAAAAATAGTAAGGTTTGATATATTAAGCTTCACTTTTTCCTGCAGTTTTTAGATAGATAACTATACGTATTATATAGATGTTGGAAGTCAAGGTAGGGAGAAAATGGTATTAAACAGCAGAGAGGAGCCTTGGTGAGCTGGTGCTTTATCTCTGCTTGCTTGCTTGCTTGCTCTGCTTATCAGTGAAAGAGAGAAAGCTTAGGCCTTGCTTGTGCTAGGCTTTCTGCCATCACTGTGGTTCCCAGTATGTAAGGGTGAACTGGAAGGCTTCCAGTTGTGGCTTACGCTGATGCATCCTGTGCCTTGGGGGTTACGTGGGCCCTCTGTGAATGTAGATGGATGGCGAGGGACCCTACTGTAGACAGTTCTGTTGGGGGAGGACAACATAAGCAAAGAAAAAAAAATCCCGAGAAAAGAAGGTCCTTGGCTTAAAAACTAGTGTATTCCCAATGCCTGCTCAGAAGTGGAAGGAGGTTGCCAGAAGTGATAGGTGACCTTGGGTATGCAGAAATGTTGAAAATGGTAAGTAGGCAGCAAAGGCATAAGGACTAATTTGATGTCATCTGAAATCTGCACTTCTTCCTAATGAAAACTTAGCAAAGGAATTGTGGGCTTGTGATGTTCATAATGACTTCAAGGTAACACATTAGTGATATAAAGGAGGTTTTCTGGAATAGTGCAGTAAAAATGTTGCTGTAGAAAGGAAAGTGGATTTGTATTTGTCCTTGTTAACAGTGACTGAAGAGCAGAGTGAAAAATGAGACATCTTCCATGATGTTGCAGAGAATTAATATGACGTCTTTAAGGGGCAGCACTGGGAAAAGAACAAAGGTGCTTTTTTTTCAGGGACTCACTGAGGGTGACGGTTTGCCCCACGGTACCCAGTGAGAGGTGATGGGTAGGACTGGGGTAGCATGGGAAGGGCTGTAAAAATGAAGATGGTAGCCTTTAGCAGGATGATGTAAAGAGCAAGATGCGATCAGAGCAACAGGCAGTGAGAATTACAGGTATGGCGGCAGCGTTGTGAATGAGTCTGACCAGAGCGTGACTCTGTTTGCCAAGTGTGGAGTAGGTGTGTCGGAGGTGACAAGAGGATTCAGGGTACCTAATGTCCTGGACCCATGTTGGCAATGAACGTATCTTTATAAAAGTGGGGAAGCTTTTTCCTAATGTCTGTTGAAAGAAAACTGGAGAATGTTCGCTCTTTTGTTTCTGAATTAATTTATGATATTACAGCACTGGATCCAGTGAGGAGACGAAACAAATACTGTTTCATTCCTGATAAAACCTTAAGCTAGCTTGCATGACACATGAGTGTGTTACTGAATTTTATTGTGTACACTTTAAGAGGAACAAAAGATGAGTCAGTTTGTACAATGTAAATACAACACTGCAAAGACATAGCTGAGGTAGAGTTAAAAGAACTACTTTCTCTTCTGCTTGAGAGAGTTTATTAACAGATGGCAAAAGTTCTTAATAAATCCAGTAGTGCTGTGTAATCGATTTAAAAAGGCTGTAACATGCTTGAAACTGGATACATGAAACATGATGGCAGAAACTCCTGGTGACTGCAGTGGAGTCAGAATTCTGCCACAAGGACACATACTTGTTCAATGAGCAAGCAAGTGGGTAGCTCCAGGAAAAAAATTAGAATATGATTAGAGTAACAGAACTTTGGGGAAAAAAAAAATAAAATTGAAACATGTGAACTCTTGAGTGCATATTCACACTTTTTGGAGGGGTTGATACCTGGACAGGCCAGAGGAAACTGAGTGTAGTTTAAAAAACTGTTTACTTAGGTATCTGCAGAAGAGACTGGCAGATACAAACAGACCTCAGCAGCACTTGGATATGCGTATATACCACAGTAGTTCTCTTAAAATAACAAAACTTGGTGTGATCCCTAGGTAAACTTGCAGGTTTGCTGTAGAAGGTGAACAGTGGAACACGGAAAGAGTTACAGGGTCACCACAGCCAGTTTCCTTATGCAGAGCAGAAGTGGGACAAGACACTGAGTGACCATTTAACTATGTCTTAGAAGGTAGCACTAAGGTAGTACGGATTTGTTAGTTTGGAGTTAAAGGATATTATTGAAAAGTAATTTTTGTTGCAAAATTTAACTGGATGTTAACATTGAAGACCTCTTGGTCATTACCTTTGCTTTATGCAATGTGCAGAAGATTGCTTATGTCCACTCAAAATGAGGGCTGACTTCAGTGAAGTGTTGAATGGGCAAAGATGAAAGCATGAAAAAAGATTGACACAGAGAAGAAAAGTCCTGGCTGCCTTTGGTCTGTCAACTGCTCTGAGAATTTTCTTTGTGTTTTCTTACAAATTTTCTTTTTTCTTTTTCCTCTCCCAGGTTGCAAAATGGAGCATAATGTTTCTAAATCAGCTGTAGGCTAATACAGAAATCGTGAATCAGATCCAAAAAGTCACAAGCTGTAAAATCTCATCCCATTTCATGTTGCCTTCTGGTTACGCAAAACTTGTTACCTTTTTTCTTTTTTTTTTTTTTTTTTTTTTGAGGACTTCCTCTTTCTCTTAAGGGTAGGGAAAAGCCTATTGTTGTAACTACAGTGCCTCTTGAGGACATAAAAGCTAGAAAGCAAATACATATTCAATTTATTGTTAATTTGGGGGCCTGACTAAAGACTGTTGGATTTGTGGATCTTGAGTTAGTGACCTCTGTATTCTCCCTTGTTCCCTTTCCGTCAATTAACTCACATGTTCCTTCTTCTGCCACCTCTCTCACTGTCCTCCAGTAGGTATGTAGGCAACTGGACTCCTGCTATTGTGGAATTAGCAGCTTGATTTCACCCAAAACATGATAAATGGGCTGTGGGGTCTAAGTAGAACATTAATCTTTAACACAAAAGGAGTTTCAGGTTTTGTTTTAAAATGTACATCAGCTATGCTGTTGCCTGAAAATCAGCACTGATCACTTCAATTCTACAAGCTGAGTGGAAGCAAATGCTTTTGGATCTGTGCAGAGGAAGGCCAGGAAGATGCTCTGAGGCTCTGAGCTGCAGGGCTCTTGGAGCAGCTGGTTACAGTTGAAGCAGCACACTGTGATTGTGGAGTCACTCTATAGCTTAATTTTTCTTCAGATAGCAAAGTGCAAATATTTTTGCACATCCTACATGCGTTTTTTACAAATATTGTGTGTCGGTCCATTTTAACATAATAAATTACCTATTTTTCTTTTAAAATTCAGTCTTAGATGTGTACTAGCTACTATTGACAGCAGTACATGATATACTTGGTGTTTGTTTTTAAATGTATGAAGACCTTCTCTAACTGTGACCTGGTAATCCTTGGAACACATGGAAGTTGTGCTTCAGTGAAGCACGGGCGAGAGATAAATTGAGTATAATTTTTTTTAGCAGCTTTCTGAGAGATTTTGTGAAAATAATTATTTTTTCCAGTTTAAGTAGCAGCCTGAAGGACCTGCCTTGAGGGATGAGTCAGTGTGCCTGAATGCTTGATGAAAGTTTGGCATGACTCCTCTTCTTGAGAGTTTGAAATTAGAATAATTTTCAAATAAAAATTTTGAGGAATGAAAGATGATTTGGATTTTTTTTGTTTTAGTTAGTTTGTTTGTGTGTGTGGCAAATATATCTCTTTTGAAGACTATTGAAGAGGTACAAGAAACCTCTGAGGGCTGGAGCACCTCTGCTATGAAGGGGTTGTTCGGCCTGGGGAAGAGAAGACTCCGGGGAGACCTTAGAGCAGCCTTCCAGTATCTAAAATGGGCCTACAAGAAGGATGGGGGGGGACTCTTTATCAGGGAGGGTAGTGATAGGATGAGGGGAAATGATTGTAAACTGAAAGAGGAGAGATTCAGATTAGATACTAGACAGAAATTCTTTCTTGTGAGGGTGGTGAGGCTCTGAAACAGGCTGCCCAGAGAAGTTGTGGATGCCCAATCCCTGGAAGTGTTTAAGGCCAGGCTGGATGGGGCTTTGAGCAACCTGGTCTGGTGGGAGGTGTCCCTGCCCATGGCAGGGGATTGGAACTTGATGATCTTTAACGTCCTTTCCATCCTAACTATTCTATGAACCTCCAATTTCAGTCTTTCCTTCTTGCAAAAAATGTTCACTTTTTGCATGTCAGCAACCTATGAGTGAAAAAAATGTAATCTTCCAAACTGTAGCTTGTTTATAAATTGAAGTTAACAGTTAAAGTTACGGTATTTACTAATAATGAATGCATTACTCACTATTTGAAAACTATCATGGAAAAATACTGTTGCATTTGGTGTTTTGGCAGGAAGACTAGCATTTTCAGCTGCACAGATTAGTAACTGGTTGAATGGTTGTGAAGTCTGGATCTGTGTTAAGAAGCAGCAGCTTAAATAATTCTGTAAGTCTTTGCCTGTTTACCAGATAAGCACTTAATACTGCTTGCAGACAGAGGGTATTCAATGACTTCTTACAGGGAATACAGCCTGAATGTGACCCTTAGGCTACATTTAAGAGTTTCTGCTTTTTCAGTCTTATCAGCTGAAGAGAGAAGGAATTCCTACTCCCTGCCAGTAAGTAAAGCCAAAATAAATAAATTGGCTTGCAAGGGCTATACAAAAGGAAATTCATTTTGGTCTTGGTAGATGCAAGTAAGTGCATGTTTCTTGGGTCAATACTGTTAATGCTGGTCTTTTCAGAACTGTGGGATATTCCCAAAGGAGTAGGCCCATTAGTCACTCCAGACAGCTCAGGAAAATCAGTTAAGTATATAGCTGGAATCAGGGATATGGAATGGCGTGGTTAATAATTAGAATAATGTGGAATACAATATTAAAATGTTGTAAGTCAGTTTGTAGTTTGCAGCTGTCCAGAATACTGTCTGCAGGGCATTTGAGCTTGTGTGAGACTTAAACTACTTGTTATTAGAGTCATAAAATGGTTAGAGTTGGAAGGGATCTTGAAGATCATTGAGTTCCAGCTCCCCTGCCATGGGCAGGGACACCTCCCACAAAACCAAGTTGCTCAAAGCCCCATCCAACCTGAACTTGAACACTTCCAGGGAAGGGGCATATACAACTTCCATAGGAAACCTGTTCAAGTGTCTCACCACCCACACAATAAACTCTGAAATATTATTTCCCCTTTCCTCCCCAGCATGTGGAATCATGATGGTATTATTATTTTTTAAAGTGCTGGTATAAAAGTTGCCCCTGTCTTGTGTTGTTGCCCACTTCACAAACAATGGAAATTAACAATCCAGTTTAAGGTGTTCCCTAGATATTTTTATAATAAAACCAAAAATGAACTATGATTTGCTCTGAAAGCAGTAATAAACTTTGATAGTACCATGTACGAAACAAGCAAGGTTTCCAAAGTTTGAGTGCTTTTTCCTTGAAGAGCAGCTTTCATGGAAGTTTATCAAAGATCTATCAAAGGGGCTGTGAGACAAACTTCTTGCTATTCCTTTCAGAAATGAAGTTTTTGCTTTATTTCTCTTGCATTTCAGGACTTGATGAGGATTTCTATTACAAGTATCTTCATTGGATCTCAGCTTTGCTGTGTGGTATAGCAATGAGCCCTTTATGTCTTTGCTAATAAGAGGGTCAGTTTGACTGCTGTTCCGTTAGACTATAGGAGATGCAAATCAAGATATTCTAAATTATCAGGGATTGCAAACATTGGTCATCATCTGTATGCCATTGCATCGATATAGGTTTAAAATTACGACCTTTTTTGAAAGTAGTAATTTAAAAAAAACAACAAAGCACTTTTTTTCCAAAAAAGGCAGTACAGGCTTTTTCCCCCATCTTGACTACATTTTTGTGAATTAGTCTTGTATTGTCCTGTATCATGAAGTTACGTGGTTTTGATCATCTGTCATTTGAGTTTCATAGAAGTAGCCCCTAATATTCATAAATCTGCTAAGAATCGTAAGAATATTGCAAAAAAGTTCTCAGTGAATTACTCCTATTTATGACAATCATATGAATGTTACCATTTTACACACAAAAATGTCTGTAATGTGGATCTTGAAACGATCGGAATCACTGGTATTATGGTACCTGATACAAAAGCTGCCTTTTTAAAGTCAGTCTTCTTCATTTTGAAGTCAGACACTAGTGCTAAGTGCTGTGCTTGCATTGGCAACAGTTCACAATGAAGGTAAACAGCTTTCACTGTGTTAGGTGGATGTTCCCTATTCATTCATGGTGTGTTTAACCTTTAGTTTCAAAAGGAAGGCGACCAGTTCACTATGAAAAATTTAATCTTTTTTTTCTTGGTGGGTGAGTCTTCCCTGGTGCTGATGGTTTCGCGTTGCCGTTCAGATTTCATGTATGAAGTCGGCATGATCGTTCCTCTGAGCAAATACTACACTAACCAGTTGGTAGAGCTTCCTTGGGCTTGCTGGGCGATCTGATAAAACAGTCTTTCCAGTTACGGCTACAAACTGCAGGCTCTTCCTAACCACTGCAGTAAATCCCTCGGCCAGACCGGGTGGTGTTTCGCAGCCTTCACCTGTAGCCCATGCTCTCGTGTTCATGCAGTTAAGCGAACGTGTGCCCTTTCAGTATGTGGTGACTCGGAACCGTGTCATGCGTTTCTTAGAGCGAGAGCCACCAGGCCCAAGGTTGCAAATTTTAAACTAGCAGTGTGGGTGCAATGCAGCCAAAAAGAGTCAAATTCAATATCTGCATGTTTTGATATTAAAGTTTTAGGTAGCTCCCCTTTGCAATGGGTCTGTTTCTGGGGCATACTTCACTTCCTTGAGTATCGTTTTCCCAACAGAAAATCATCTTGTCAGAATTACTTCACCCTACTTTGATAGGAATTAGTATGAAATTATAAACCTGCTTCTTTTAGTGAATTGATACCTTCCTAATAGGCTGTGAAATCCCAGTCTTACTTTTGTAAGCTGTCAAGCCACTTATACTTTTATACCAAAGTGTTTTGTCTTTGAGAAAATTGGTTTTTCAGTTTGATGAAACGATTCCGAAACCTAATTTTTCTGTACTATATAAATTCCAAAGTGTGTTTCTGAACTCGGAGGAAATGCAAAAATTGACAAGAGGGACTTACAAAAATATTACAGTACTGTTTCAACTTCAATTTGCTTGAACTTAATGCTGTTGTTGAATTCTTTGATATCCCAGAAGTATCAGATGAAACAGTGGCTTTTCCCTGGTTTATGAATTAATGTTGTTTTTCTCTCTTGAAGTAATTATTTGCTGCTGCTTAATTTAAGCCAACATGTTTTCATGTTCCTTCCATGGCCAAGCGTCAGTCATACAATTTAAATAATGAAGCCAGGCATTAAAGACACATCTTTTTAAAAGGGAGTATTATGAAGGTTCCAAATAAAGAGAGCAGTGCCGCCGCCTTCTTGTTAATTCAGTGATGTATGTATAATAGAAGTATTATTAAAATGTATGATTAAAGTAAGGCAAAGAATATTTGACAATTGCTTAAAAAAAAATTACTCAAGTTTTTTGGTTTTTATTTGTCCGTTGTCTTTTACTTCATCTGCAATTTTTGTTTTTCAATTACAGATAAATCAGGCCGTTTATACTGCACAGAAATGGAGGTAAGGGAAGCGGTTTATGTTTTTTGCTAGTGCTGATTTAGCTTAGTTCTTTTTCATTAGCTTATAGCGTAAATATGGCACATTCACAGTGTGGAGTTACCATTACAAAGTTGTACCTTGAAATGTGCATTGTATTTATGACTTTTGTTAACAGCTGCATAAACGTGTCTTAAAATGGGATATTTAGTCGCGCGTTCAGGAACAGAGGAAAGCAAGGTGAGAGATATGTTAAGCGGCCAGCATAATCTCACTTGATATTAATTTCTTTAAAATATGTATTTTTAGCAGAATAATTTGTTTTAGATAATTTCTGTTGGATAAATTACCTAAATTGTGTAGAAAAGACTAGTAGGTTATCGAATAAATTAATTTTGTTTATAGAATGGCTTGGTGATTTTTGAAAATCCAAGAATTTGGATGGAAGCATAGAAAACAAGTGATTTCAGGGTTGCCTGTCCATCAAAAGATATCCTGATTTCAGATACTTTTAATATTTTCTTTAATTTATCGCTTTGGCAATATTTTGGGGCCCATGAAATATTGTCTTATGTCTTGCTGGGGTCACAACAGAGACACAAATTGCCCATTATTTGACTCTGTATCTTTGATACTAAACTGTGACTAGTGTTTTAAGAATGTGTTCAAACTATCACTTTGCTAGATTCATAGATTTAATAGGCTGAAAGGAAAATTAAGTTGAATGTCTTGTTGAATAAGATGTGGACTCATAGTATAATTTTTATTATTATACAGAGTAAATAATATAGTCTACTCCTTAAATAAACTTCTCCAGAAATAAATATAATTTCTGTGTCCTTTGCAGGGCAGTCTTTTCTCACTGCCTTTGAACTTTCTTTGAAATGTAAAACTGAGTTTTTACTTCAACTGTTCCATCAGTACCTCGGGCTGAGCCTGGAGATGGGGCAAGTGCATGCATCTTAATTGGCGGGTTGTCTGTTTTCTTATCAATAATAGATATGAAGGTGACAAATGGCTGTTACTGAATGGTTTATACGTATACACTGTTCATGAAAATGGCTGATTTAAAGACAAAATGAAAGGCCAGCTAATTCAACTACAAATGGTAAAGTGATAAGACCATCTAGATTTTTTGCAAGTATTTGTAACAATAAAAAAAGATAAATGTTCTTTTTGTGGGATACAGTGTAAGGAATGATTCTTGACTGATGTAAGCACAAAAATTGAAAGTAGTGGCATTTTGTTTCTTTGTGTGTTCAATTTAAGTACATCCTGGTTTTCTTCCAGCATTTCTAAGATCTCAGTTCCTAAACCTAGTACTTTATTTTAAACGATCTAGTGTGCCATTTTCTTTGCGTATTTAATAGTGTTTACAATTTTGCTTTGTGTTTTTTAGCAGAAAGTAGTGAAAGGCCCTAGCACTAAAAATACAAATAATAATAAAATCCTGTTAAAATATTTTAACAAAACATAAACCACTTAATTTCGGAAAAGTAAAAGTGCTTTTGTTTCAAATGAAAATGTCTGTGAGAGACAGTTGGATATGTTATACTTGATCTTCCATGGAAAAAAAGGTTTTAAATTTTGATATTTAAAAAATATTTTTGTTGATTATTGGAAAGAAAAGCTGATTAGACTTTCCCATGAGACAGACTTCATTCTATATTGTCTCTAATAAGCAGCAATGTGACCGTCAGCATACTGGCTTTTCTGTTTATCTTTGTCATTTTGAAGGAGGCTGTGAAGGAGTCATTGGCTTTTTCCTCCTCCAAAATTCCTTTGGGGCTGTGGCTTTAGACTTGGAGTTGATGATGTTTGTGTTTTTCAGAACTAGGAATTCAGCAGAGACAGCCCGTCTCACTTTTTTGATTCCTGTGGAAGAGCATGGCCAGATTGAATGTATTAGAATATGTGGGGAAACTTCTTAAAATCATAATAACAACATCTTTGCAGAACACACAAACTATCCTGAACTGACACACCATTTATTTCAAGCTACCACTATGAGTGGTGCCTGCAAGTTCAGATTCCAAATGCCATAGGTATAGTGGGAAGATGGGTATAAAGAATACAGTGACCTTATTTAATCTGCATCTGCCTGTGACTCTGTTACGTGTATAATGACAGTGTTCCTTAGTTGTTCCAGCTGAGGTGGTGAAGATTACAAATGAGGCTGGCATATTTTATATAAACATTTAGTACTCCTATAGAAAGTATTCTGTGAATGCTGAGTGATTCATATGTAGGAGGGTTTAATTTGCATCTATTTGAAAAGACCCACCTCACTGAGCACAAGCCTGTTGTGTATGATTAATGTAGTTAACCAGTATGTGTGCTAATACAAAGATATATGCAACCTCTCACGTAATGTTTAGATCAGAAATGAATTGAGTAGTGTGTCCCACACAATGGTGAATAAATTGTTAAACACCATTCAGCTCATGTCAAATCACAAAGGGAATCAATTGTGGAAATGTTTTGAGGAAACTGCTCTGTATGCAAATTCTATTTATGAACGATGAGTTATATGTATCTCTAATTATTGAGAATGTTAACATAGAGTAAAAATTATAGTACGTGTCTACAGAGCTAAAATGAGTGGATTTTATTTTCCCTTTTTGTTGGGAAATTGAAATATTGACTATATTTCAGATAATAATTTAGGGAAATAAATGAATAGGTCATAAGGATACTGTGTTTGGTTTTGGTACAAATAAGAATATACTTGTTAGATCCTTGTAGCGATGCAAAGAAAGAAAATCAACTACCTGTCTCATGCTGATGAAAATGAGAGCATATACTTAATGGCACAGAATGTTAGGATTTCAAAAGAGGTGCCATAATTTTGCATTAAAATAATGCCACACCTGTATCAAAGGGTGTTACCTACTCAAAATCAGGCAGTGTAGAATGGGTGTACTTAGCATATACCAATATCTAGAATTCATTTTTTATCCCTGTTGAGTGTAAACAAGAGTAGTGTTCTGATTAAGGAATAATTGCTCCAACAAACAATCATCACGCACAGCGATAATCACATAGTTCTACTTCCTGAACATTAACCTTGTAGTGACAAAGGAGAGAAAATATCACTGCAAGGAGGACAGTCAAAAATGTTTTCGAGAATAATTTCTGCTAGTGAAATGTGGCTGAGTGTTTTCTCTCGTCAAAATAACTTTTGAATGTACTTTGAAAAAACAAAATTCTGTGTGAACGCTTGGTTACAAATCTGGTAATTCCATGAAAATTTTTGATTTCTTCTGCTGTGAAGAAGAGAATTAGCATGGACTCCAGATTGCTTTTTAGACATCAAAGCAGAATCGTGCATCTTTTCTCCTGAGGATTAAGTTGTGCTTGAGCATTATGTGCCAGTTCTGGTAAGTGCAGCGCTCATCCCTTGCTGATGGAATTATCTCACAGAGAAGCTGCATGTCCCAACCTTTGAGGGACCTGTTATTTTAGATACCTGAAAACCCATTATACTTGTTCATTGATGTGGTGGTTCTGTGGCAGTAAATCTGACCTCCTGATTTTCCTGAATTACTTCATAGTCACAAAGAAACAGCTTAACAGACGCTTGATTAAATAGTAAACACACACACAAAAAGTAGAATTTAGGTTTTGATCGTTTGTGTTTTCTAATGAGCTGCTTTTTCAAGAGGAGCTTTGTTTTCTGTAATTTGTATAAGCTTTTACAGCGCATCAGGAGGAGGTTGATCTTGGAGGAAAATGGATTTCTGTTGTTTACTTGCTATCAGCTTGGCACATCGCCCTTTTCATTCAGCAATTTCATTAGGAATACACAGTGAATATTGGACTGGAGAACTAATAATGTATTTGACTAAGCTGATTTACCGATAGTGAAATCCTGCCATCTGTCCAGAGGCTCTAAGAGAAATCAGCTGTTCCTTGTAAAGGCTTTGTAGTTTTGCACTGTAGCATGGTGTGCCTTTAATAATCTACACACCTTAAAGCAATGCAGGATTTATGACAAAATCTTCATTCCAGTGATGCCACTGGTAAACCTTTCAATCAGTGGGGAAGAGTCCAGAGGCAGACTTCAGCCTTGGTCTTCTGACAGTTTCAAATAATGGCTGGTGGGAAAGTAGGCCTTGTAGCAACTTTGATCCTTCTGGGGAATATTTTGACTGTGAAAAGCATAAAGAACAGAGCATGGAGCATTAGGTTAGGTGGTGGGCTTTTGTTGTTGGTTTGTTTAGTTTTTTTTAAATCTCAAAGCACAAACATGTTGCCCATATCATTACCCTGTGTTAACTGCAGAATTACCCAGTTTTTTCACAAGATTAAATGTGAAAGTTTGCAAATACAGATTAGATGACTCTGAAAGTGATCTCACAATGTGGGGAGAATACAGTAGTTTGCACGGGTCCTTAGTTTTTGCAGAACCCGTTCTGTATAATTCTACTATTTTGTGTTTGCTAACATACCTATCGTATCGATGACATGCTGTCATATCTGTGGTAGCTGTCACATGTACTGACTGATAATGATAGCTATCGTATCAATTAGCTTTAAGGTGCTATTTTTTTAGTTGGTCAGCGCCAGTTGGCATATTTGTCTTTTCAGACCAAGAGAGTAATCTGATTGCTCCTTCAAACTCCAGGGAAAAGCTAAGCTTTAGATATTATTTGCATGTCTACAAATTAATGGCCCTCTGTATTGTCCTTTTTTGTTGTTGCATATAACAAAAGACAAGTGAATGTGATGTTTCATAGTTGTTTCTTTGCTTGTTATTGGAAATAAATTTTAAGCTACAAAAGTTATAACTACATTTCTCATCTGTGAAATCCCTCAAAGGCTTCTGAGATAATATGGTATTGTTTTTCGATGAAGTCTGCTAATTAAGAATTTTCTGTTAGACATGCTGTGTTTTCCTGCCTTTTTTGCTAAGTACCAAATAGTTAATAGTAAAAGCATAATCCAAACAAGGGGTAAGCTTTACAGGGATGAACAGAAACCAGATAATAGTTCTTAAAGTGATTGCATGGAGGGAGGTCTTCATTAATTCTTAGTGGATTTTGCCTAGGACAATTCTGAAACTAAGGTAAAATGCATCCCTGGAGTTCAGTAAGTTCAATTTCAGTGGGCAGTTTGACCTGACAGTCTTGGCTTTTTGATTTATGGGGGACAAAACCCAACCCAAACCTTCTACTCTTGAATATCTCTATTCGCTCAGAAATCCGACATCCACAATAGAAAGGGTATGCAGAAGATTTACAGGTGTTGAGAGTAAAATACATAAAATATAGATCAAAAGACGAAAAGCATGCAAAGACGGTGAACCTTGGAGGATTTTCTGTTGTTTGCAGACATTCTTTCCCAACACCAGTTCAGTCCACAAGGCACTTAAGCTTGCAGTGATGGAGTTGGAGTACTGAATAGGTTCAGTGGGAGGATTGATTTTTGGGAAAGCCAAGGGAAAACGGACTTTAGCACGTAATTTTTTTAAGGGAGCAAGGAGCACTTGGTAATTTGGCTAAGTATCTGAATATAATATTGCATTCACTTTGTACTGCGTTTTTCCTTCCAGATGTTTTGTTTTTGATATCATACTTGTCTCACTGCACGACACGAGTAACTCCCTCTGACTGAAGTGGGTATTAGTGGTGCTCTGTGAAGAACAAACATTGATTTGTTTTGTTTTGTAAAATGTTGTGGTCCTAATATTATTATTAAATCAACTTAAGAAAGAAAGTTGCTCAAATGGACCTTTTTGTGCATGTGTGTTCCTGGTTGATCTCTAATTTTTATTATTGCTGGGTTTAGTAGCTCTCTGACTCTAACATCTAAGCAGCACTTATTGCAACTATAACATGAATTACTGGGTTAGGCTAATTCTTACATAGCTAAGATAACCTAATTGCTTGTTTATCAGTTTTGAATTTGGTAAGCGGTCAAAGGAAATGGGAACTCAAGGGAGTTAAACACTTAATTTCGCTTTAGCGGTTCGATTACCAGGAACCAGTTTCCAAGCTGAAAATTTAGAAGCAAATGTTGTTTTAACTATTAAGAAAATGAGGCAAGGATTGAAAGATTAAACTAATATTAGTAAGTTTATTTTCAAAATGGGAAGAGATTTAAAGTGAGAAAATAGTTACTTATGAATGAGGTGAATTCAGAGTGCTCCCTGTGCTCTTCTTTTCAGCGATAACTTATATTGACATTGAGTCATTCTAACATTCCTGCTTTGAACATGCTTAGAAATATTGATCCAGTTCATCTAAACCATTCTTGTATGAAGTAGATCCCATTTGAAGATATAAATTATTGTTAGCTGCTTTACATGTGTAGAACCCCTGACACTTTATACTCAGGGAAAATAACATTATGAAAGGCTTTTTAAAATGCAGCTTTAGCTAACCTAATGCAGATTAACATGTGGAATTTTTATATAAATAGACAGTGTGCTTGATCTTTGTTTAGTTTTTCATTTCTCTTGCCACCTTCCACTGACTTTACCTCTCTGCTGGGAACAAGAAGGGCTGCTGTGCTTTGGTTGTGAACATGCAGAAGCTTCAGTTACTGCAAGAGAAGAGAGGAGAGATGTGGTATCCTCTCACAGGATTTCCAAAGGTTACTTAGGGAAAATACTAAGAGTATAGCTTAATTGGAATTTTAGTCAGATACATTTTCAGTAGGTTAATGAGAGGTCAAGACATGGCCAGTTCAGAAATTCCCAGTAATACTGTCTTTTAACACTTGAAGATTGTAAGGCTTATTCTAGCATATGGTAAGATTAGCAGAAAACAAACTGTTGAAAAGAATATGTTTTTTTAGGTGAGTTTCTAGGTTTTGATTAGTACATACTCAAATAGTTGGGTTTTTTCCTGTGAAGTTCTATGACTACATCTTTTTCTTCACGTGAATGCTAACATACAGTTTTTTATCTAAATCACTTGACCTGAGAAGTTGAGACATTAAACAAAGCAAGATTTGCAGTCAAGTCATGAGAGTGTGCAGCCACTGCCTGCTTTCTTTGGCAGAGGGGACACTGAGTCGGTCTTGGGGCTCACTGAGGCAAAAAAAGGAGTTTTTGTTAGTTTTGCATTTTCTTTTGTTTGACTTGACACAGTGCAACTCATTTGAGCTTTTGTTCCAAAGTGAACTTCTAAGCAACTGGTAAGTTTTGGTGCTCCTCATGACCTGCCAGTGCCAGCATTTTCATTTTAAACTGTTTAATTTTGTCTGCCAGTTGCATGTTTGTAATGTCAATCATAGGAAAACAAAGCAAGCTTCAAGATTTCTCCTTAAGAGTGTGAAGGAAAGACCCTAAAAGATGTTCAGTGCTGAAGTCTTTGATTATCATTTAGTGTTGCTGCATGCTATAGTGTGTGAAGTAAAATACTTTTATTTACCAAAAGGAAATACAGAGGGTAAATTAAATATACGGATAAAACAAAGGGGTGACTGAATTCTAAATGTGTATTTCATCATGTCTCTCTCCTGTATTAAACAGTAGTAATTATGAAGCAACTGTAATGCTTTTAGTACTTTACCCTCAGCAAGAAGTGAAGGTTAAATAATTAACTAGGACAAGGCAAGCTGTTCACACTTAGTAGATTAGCTCCTGCTTCATTTAAGAAGGTAGGAGTATTCTGTTAAACTGTCAGTTTTTCTCTTCCACTTATCCCTCCCTAAGTCTGAAACAACCTTGTCCAAGTCTGCTGTCGCTATTTCTCGTCTGGGTTGTACCTTTACTTCTAAGCCTTCCTCTCCTGTTTTCTTTCAAAAACTTGTATAGTTCATTCATTAGCTTCCTTTATTTCTGCTTCTCCCTAAGCAAAAAGTTAATTGTCTGTTTCTGTGGTGGTGTTACTGGCTCTGCCTAGTATTTGATGACTCTCTGCTCCAAGCGTGTTCTTTCACAGCTCCCTGCACCTCTGCTTGTTTCTTCTGTTGGTCCTAGTGGATGTTGTCCTGCTACCCAAATTCATTATTTCTCTGCTATGTATTTCTCATTGTATCTTTATCTTTCTCTGTTATCTGGACTTGTCATATTAATGTTATCTTTGACTCACACTCTTTCCTTTCCTCCAGATGCTTGCCAAATCCTTAATTACCGTCTGGTAAAAGCACCCTTCTCTCCTCCGTTGCCAAGATGATAATTCAAGCTTTGTGCTTTTTTGTTGGGTCGCCTTGGCTAATGCAAACTGCCTGCCACCTACTCCTTTCTTGGCAGTGTTGTGAAATATTTCTTCAAAGTTTCTTGAAAGACTCTCTTCTGGCTGCATTGTGGTTTTAGGGTTGCTAGATGTTGCTTTGCTTTTCGCGTCTGGCCTGCACATTCAGACTGTCGTCTTCCTATTATTGTAGGTTTGGAGCAGCCACTTACTGCGAAGTAAACAAGTTGCTCCATCTGGTCTGTTGGTTTAGGAAGATGTGCCATTCCTTGAGCTGTGCGATCCATTTGCTTTGGAGCAAAGCTCTCACAAATGTTTCAGAGAACATAGATGAGAAAGAAACGTGTGTGTATTCTTACAAACTATGTATTTCTAACTTCTACACCGTTTGGTGATTGTGAATCAATACTTTCCTTTGAATGTGCTTTGTAGCAAGTCAGATCCCATTTGTTTTCTGAGCATATTGCTTGTGCTTGGGTATTTGAGTATTTCACTTTTGTTCTCAGTGAAAGCTCCATGTAATTCCTTACGTCTTCCACAAATGATCCATTTAGTTGGGCACGGAGAAAATAAATACAGTTGAAACTGCATGAAAACAGTGAAGTGATTGTAGTCTCTGGTTCCAGGCCACCTTTTTGCCTTGTAATTTTCCAAAGGGCTGCTTTCATTTATAACTCTTTGTATTGTTTGCTGTTGGAGTTTGCTTTAAAACTACAACTAGTAAGGCAGGCAGAAAATAGTTCTTTTTCCTTTTCTTCTTTCGTTTTTTTATCTAACAGAAATAATGTTCTTGATGAACTTTGCTGGCCAGGATATGTTCTTAGCAATCCAGCATTGCTTTTTCATAATTAGCTGTAATGTACTTGAGGACTTCTGCTATGGTTTTATGGAATAAACAAACTTTTTATTGTAAATTTTTCTTTAATTTTTTTCCTTTGCTCTACTTAGTTCATAGCTTTTTATTCAGATTGGGTAGACAGAGCTAGTGCTGAACCTGGCTTTCTTTATGCAGAATCTGGGGCTTTTATCATGTGGCATAAAGGACATTTGAACAGCACAACACTGCATGCTCCTGGAGAGTCAGCTGTGTGGTTATGCCTGTAATGTTTAAATTATTGGCACTAGGAAAATGTATTTAATACAATTTGTTTTTCATGTTTCAGACTCATTACTGCTTGTTAAATAAAAAGTTAATCTGAAAAATTTAGGTAAGAATTGTTAAATGAAAAAGGAAGAAAAACATGCCATTGTGATGGAGACAGTTTTACCACTTATTTGGAGGGATTATAGCAAAATTATTTTTCAGTTTAAAGTACTTAATTCTCTTACACAAGGAAAATGTTTGTTTAAAAGTTAAGGACTCCCTGGTCTCCCAGCTTTTCTGGAGTATAGTCTGCTTTCAGATCCTCCAGTTGATTTCTGTGTCTTATGCTAGTTATATATGCAAAGTAGCAGACTTTATAGTTTAAAACCCAGCAGTAAATGAGGTGTGTGATGAAGCTGAGGTTCTTTGAGTTGCTGTGGTGAATGAATTCTGTGGACACAAAGTAGGCAAAATAATGTTTGGTGGGAGAAAATAAATGCTCTTCTTATTCTAGAGAAAGAAAAATTAAGTTTGAAGACATCAGGCAAGTTACCCAGTGTGACATTTGGGCTACATGGCAGAGCAAGTACAGAATCTGCAATATTTAAGCCTTAATCACAAAACCAAAAATCTTTCTTCAAATTTCAAATATTACCCCAAGTAACAAACCTGTTACTTTGCTGCCAAGAAAATACTAATTCTGTTGAGAGACATTCCATCAAGATACTACAAATTTACTTTCAGGCTTAGGCTAGCCTTTTATTTTTTCTTTTTCTGTGTAGATTTCTTAAATATTTTAAACTTCTATAGATGTAGTAACCCATTGTCTTTCAAAATAAAACTGTTATCTTTCAGGGTTATATATGTAGATGTTGCCATGCTAGTACCAAAGCAGACTTTACTTTCTATTGTTCACTTATGGGCAGTAGATAGACTGGGCTTTGTTCCTGTGCAGAAAACAAACTTACCTTTAAATTTCCTGTATATATTTTAGACAGAGAAAACATTTCAAAACTGATGGGGAAGTCCGTGAAAAATCAAAACAAACAGTGTCATAGAAGAAAAAAGCAGACTTGGGGGATTTGAAGTAGGAGTCATATTTAGGTATGAGAAAATGGAACTTTTTCCAGTAATAGGGGAAAGAAACATAAAAAAACCTTCTACAGAGTAAGAAAATGTTTCTTTACTGCAGCATTTGGAAAGGCAGTGAAACAAATGAGGTGTATTGTCATTAAAACATGGATGAAACAGTGTTTAGCTTCACAGTGTGGTAATACTCTAGTAATAAGTAGTAGGATAGAGAACTTGAAGGGAAAAAAAACCCCAAAACTGTTAGAAGTGAGCAAGCTAGTGATCCTAAAAATAGAATTTCATTTCACAAAATCTGCTTCAGAGGACTGGTGTCATTTTTCAGCAGATGTTTTCATGAACAAAGATATAATCATTAAAACCACCCTGAATCTCACAGTGGATTTACAGTACAATACAGCATTTCGGTATTCTTCTAGCATTTCAAGTGTCACATTGAAGCACAAAGCGTCAAATTACTGAGATTCCAAGCACTTTCCTGTCAGTAGCTCATCCTTTTGTTTTCAAAAAAGACTACGTGTATACGAACTACTATGACTACGTGTATGAACGTCTTGGTTCTTCAGTCTTCTGTCCGTGTGAATACCTAGTTAGATGGATTTTATCAGACAGCGGGTGCTGCAGCAGATACACACATACACGCTTTCTTGCATTTCCTATCTTGGCATGGAAATTTGAATGTTATGGATTAATGGACCATTGTATTTGTATTTTTTTTGTGCATAACTAGAAGATACTGTTCACCAAAGGTGGCTGAATTTGTGATGCTGGGGGTCTTTGTTTGAAGTAGTCTACTTAAGATTTTTTGAAGTGTCTGTAAAAGCAATTTTTTCAAAAAGCTTTCTGACTAGAAGACAGAAAAGTGTTGCTGTGCTTTTCCCCTGTTTAATGGCTATAGGAACAAAGGACATCAGCTACTTCAGGCATTATGGTAGTTGCAACCTCTGTGGCTTTGATGCAGTGAAACAGAATATTAGACTTTGAAATAAAAAGCCCATCTAACATGTAGCTGTACAGAAACTACAAAGCAGAATATTGTTTTCCTTAAAAAATTATGTTTTTATAGTCCCAATCCCACATCCAAAGCAATCACTGCATGTGTAATTAGATTTACACTGATAAATTTGGATGAGAAATTATACTTTGTCTCTTAGTGATAGTTCCTATGTTCATTCAGGACCTGAGTTATTGTGCTCCACGGATGCAGGCAACCAGAGATTGCTGCAGTGCTCACTCAAGCTGCTCTGTCGTAGCTCCTTGTGATGCACAGAAGATCTGTTACGAACATATCCCTCCCTCTGAATCACCAAGCTCAACAGAACTGTGTTACGAATGTGTTCTTTTCTGAACTTACTTCTTTATGATTCATTCTGTTGGAATGTTCTTGACTGACTCCTACTATTCTTTCGTATCCCTTTCCCCTTTAAAATAATTATTTTCTGATTTCTTTGCCTGTCACCTCTTAGTGTCAGACCTTTTTAGCTCCTCAGTGAATGAGTCTACCTTTTTTCTGTTTTCGTTTAAATTGTTAGTAGACAGCAGTCTGCCTCCTGAGAACAGCCTCCTTAAAGCATGCTCCTTGTCATCCACCCACACTCAGAGTATCTCTACGCTCAGTTACTGGATCTCTCCAGAGCAGCAGAGTTGTCAGTGCTTTCAAGTCAGACAAAGAGGTAGCAAAGCCCACATCTACAGAATCCCTCCTTGTAAGGGTCATGAGGGCTTCTTAGGTCATGTTGGCCCCATTGGTGTTCCAGGCTATTTCTACTGTTGCCCCTGGCTCAATCCACTTCTGCCATGGCCCTCGAGGCTGCAAATTACAGAGGTCCTCAGCATCTGAGTGCAGTATTATACCCTGCAGATCTCATGAGTACCTCAAGCAAAAAGGCTGAGCAAAAGAAACAGATATGAATGGATACAGGAAAAGGATTGTCTTCAGCCACAAGTTCTGCTGAATTCTGACTGCCCTGACAGTTGACTCTTATAGATACTGTGTCCCTCTTTGTATCTTCTTTCTATCATTTGTTCTTGGCATCTAACCTCTGTGACTCTTGCAGCGTGGTACTATGGCCTCTTGTCACTGAGGTGGAGAAATAATTTACGCTGCTGCAGTCCATTTCAGAGGTCAAATTGCTATGTAAAGTCTCTGATTTCTTCAGCTTCTTGCATTATGGTGACTGACTTAAGGATGTCTTCCAGGATTTGTAGTGTCAAGAAAAAGAAGTGTTGTCCTCTTCCAGTCTGCAGAGAACATTGTTGGGTCATAAGATGCTAAACAACCTGATTCCTGTATCATGAGACACTGAACAACACAATATCTTATTGAATTTGTACCTTTGGCAATGTGTTTACTGGTGTGTCTTTTTAATGAAGTTGGTCTTCCTGTTAACTACAGTGTTATTTATGAGGAGATATTGAAGATTCTATGCTAGCTGCTCCCATGCATAGAATTTACTTGTGTTTTCCTGCAATGCACAAAGCTTACATTACTTGCTCTGAATGTGAAAAATTATCTTTTAACATTCACAGGCCGAAAACCCTTCATACTATCTCTCAAATTTTTGTCTCCACTCTGGAGTAACTGTGGGGGTTGGCCATCCCTTCTCAAATCCTTTTGACATGGCTAATGTGTTGTGCCAAGACTGATTTATATTAGCCATGGTCACCACTGGCTGCTTTGATTTCCATTTTTTTCCTCAGAGCTGCATTAGAGTTAAGGTTGGGAGGGTTTCCAGCTCCGACTTGTTCTGCATGGCCACTGGGAACTCTATAACTTCATTAAGCTGCATGCTGTGGCTGAAAGCTCTGACATGATGCATTTTGCCAAGAACTGTGCTGGACTCTGGATCCTCATTTGTGTAAAGGCCTCTGTGATCTGCTCTTTAATGATGGTAAATTTGTAGGACAGGGCTTGAAATTGGCCAGTTACAATGTTACTGAATTATAGAGTTCTATAGTTATATTGTCCCTTTGAAAGGACCTCAGGACATCTGAGGCAGACCAGATGACCAATATGCTGAAGATTGTAAACTTCAAGTTAAGTGAGGTTGATAAGGACTTGTCCAGCCAAGTTTTGATTGCATCCAAGGTTGGAGATCCCACAAACTCTCTGAGAAATCTAATCCTGTTTCAGCACACTCGTTGTGCAGAACATGTATGCAGATGGTCACCCAAACACAGAAAAATAAATTCTTAACAGTAGCTGTAGTTACTTGAAAATGTAATGCACAGGTATGAGTACATTCTTTCTGTCTTCTCTTTAATCTACTGTACTTGTTTTGAATTGCAGGTTGAGAAATACTGAGGGCATAGAGGTTAGTGCTCAGAGCAAAGCGTTTATGTGGCAGCACAACATAAAAGACAAAGGTATTAGCTCCTTCTCACAGGACTGGTAAAGCCAGGCACTGACTTTCCGAACTCTGATGTCCTTTTGTACTGAAACTTTGGGTTACAGATCTTGAGGAACTTGGGTCACTCGTGACAAACTTTTTGTTCTTAGTTTCTGTGCATAACCTTGTATTTGTATATTTGGAAAATGTCTGACATGGTTTTCATTCCAGCAACTTCACGTCAGTCTTCAATGAATGACCTTATTGAAACTTTGCAAATCATTCTAAGGTTTTTGCTTCTTTTTTTTTTTTTTATATGAAGCTTGTGTTTTGTTGTGCAAAACAAAAACGCACATGTGTGTTTGCAAGTACCTATATTTATTTCTGTCATGGTGAAATGGCAGACAAAAAGAAGGCATAGCGGATACGTTCATGCTTCCTGTTAGTGGCAGAATTGTATTGTTTGGTTCACACACACGTAAAACACCACCAGGAATTAGTGTGTGTTGCACAAGGGAAGAAATAAAGTGAGACTTGGTAGCTTTTTGTTAAGCTACGGTAAAAACATAAGGAAAAAACAGTTTCCCTTTAAGTGAAATGATAATCTCAAGAGTCATAGAGCCTTGTGACTGATCACAAGTTTTAGAAGAGACTTCAAATCACTGACTTTAATGTTACATAAAGTTTGTTGTTACTTAATGAGTCTTACGGATTGTAGTGTTTAAAATGCCCAACATGTATTACCGTAATGCAGCCAGTTTAAAATTTAATCAAATGATCTTAAAAAAAAAAAACTGTTAGGCAACCATTGTTATTAGACAGCTGGATACATTTCATATTCTGGTTTAGATTGTATCACTGTTTACTTGCATTAAAGCTGCTGCTGAAATGTTTTCCAGACGTATGAGGCTGGACAATTTCTATATAAACTGTAATCTTTGTGTATCCTCGATATTTCTCACTTTGTTGTATGGATCCATTTTTTTCCACATGGATGTCTCAAATTTAGATACATGTCTGCTAGCGATTGTTTATCTATTTATATATTGCCAGCGATTATTTTTATAGACTTTACCTACCTGAGAACATTTCTTACAGAAGGATGGTTGCTCAACAACAAGTAACTTGTGCTATAAAACATTTGTTCGTATATATGCCTGTCGTGGTTTCAGCCAATATAGATATAGATAATTAAGTTTTTAAGTGAGAAGGCTTCAAGATAACCAATTTTTTTAATGTATGTCCCGGATATTACTAATATTTTCTTAGCTGCTAATTTTCTTAAACTAGCCTGAACATATGCTGTTGGATGGAAAAAAAAAAAGTTTGGTTGTTTTCTAGGTTCAGAGAGGAGAGTGAGTCTAATGCATGGGCGTCCTGAAATATTTTAATAGCTTGGAACGCCCACGCTGACCTCGCACAGAGAGATGAGGTGTCAGAGAGGGTGCAGGGAGGCTTCAGGGAGGAGGCAAAAGGTATTACCCTGGAAGAGCAGGCTACCAGCTGACTCACAGAGTGTCAGTGGGAGTGTAGGATGGTCAGATGGCCAGAAGGAATGAGCCATGTTGTTGGCTGAAACGTTTTAGCTTCTTTAGAGAGAGTCAGAGACCCATCTGAAGGACAAACAGGATGGAGATACTGCTGTTACAGCAGCCACATGTGTGCTGGGGAGACTTGTGCTGCCCAAAATGGGTCTCCCAGTGTAGGAGTCACAATGACGTGATACTCAGGACTGATTTGCAGTTGTGAAAGTTGCATGTGTGTTTGTTTTCAGTAATTCCTGCAATAGTATCCTGCAATTGGTATCCTTTCTTTTAAAGGAAGGTCTTGCTTATGTGATACCATTGCTGGAACTCATTTGGATTAGTTTCATAAACAATATTGCTTAAAAAGGCTATTGTTCTCAAATACAAAACTATCAATAACTTTATAACAAGTTTTTTCTAGGAGATTCCCAAATATAAAAGTCTGCATTTAATTAAAAAATGAACATGAGTTTGTTAGTAGGTCTCATGATCAGTTATGAAACAAGTGTAGCGAGCAAATTGCCAAGTTGTCTTCATTCAGGAGGATGAAGTTTTTATCTTCCTGAAGAACATGAATAGTGTTTTGTCTCATAATTTAGGAAAACTCAAGATAAATATAGAATTCAATGTGGCTCTCCCCAACCTGACTTTGAAAGCCCCTATACATTTCAGTGTTTTACAATAGGTTGGATATTAGAAACAAATTCTTCATTCTGAGGGTGGTGGAACACTGGAAGAGGTTGCCCAGGGAGGTGGTTGAGGCCCCTTCCCTGGAGATATTCAAGGTGAGGCTGGATGAGGCCCTGGGCAACCTGGTCTAGTTGGGGGTGTCCCTGCGACTGCGGGGAGGTCGAACTAGATGACCTTTGGAGGTCCCTTCCGACCTGGAAGATTCTACTTGTTAAATCTTAAAACCTTGACTTCAGACATCGGATTTTTCTGTAATAGTATTTTCTCATAGTTGCCATACAGTCTATAACAAGAACACAAACTTTTCCCCGAAGTGCTTTGGAATTTCCTGGTACCGAAGGACAGCCCTCCATGCTGTAGCCCAGCATGCACGCCCCGGGCAGCAGCGAGCTGCCCATGCCCAGGGTCAGCTTTGCTGTGGTGTGGCTCTAGCCTTGCATCAGGTAGCTGTGAAAACAGCCATGTCAGAGCTGTGGAGAGCCACGAAAAAGCTTGTTGCAGGCACTCCTTGGTTTGTTGTTTTTTTTTTTTTTTTTTTTCTCAAGACCAGCATTTAAGGTGAGCCTTAACATTCTGTCTCTTGAGCTACACTGCAGCTCTTCTGTGCCCAGCCATGTCCCTCACTGGTCTTGACCCACTGGCTTGCCTTCCAGGGCAAGCATCAGACCTGCCTTGTTGCTGTGGGACTTCTTTGGTGATCATGGACCGTGGCTGATCCTGGCTTCTGTCACCAGATCTGCTCTGCTTTTCCTGTTTGGGTACCCGGGACTGCGTCCCTGGTCAGTGAGGGCACTGCCCCTGCCTCTGTTGTGGTCATTCTCAGCTCCTGACTTGCCTTCCCTTGTGGAGGTGGCTGCCTTTACTGCTTCCTCACGTGGTTTTCTCTGCTCATTAAAAAACAGGGAAGCATGTTTCCTTTCTCTGATCACAGAAGAAAAAAAAATCAAAAAACACAACAAAACAGTACAGAAAATGACACACATGGATGCTGAACCCTGTCGATGAGCATACAAACAGTTCTTTTCCTCTCCCAGCAGCAGTGGTGGCCAACACATACGTGTGAGAACAGGTTTGTAGAACACAGAATGCAAGGGATTTTAAGGTAAAGTTTTGAAGGATCTGGAAAAGTTATAGCTTTAATGCCTCATCTGTCTTGAGAGTATCAGAGCGGGATATCAAAGTAAATACTAAGGAGTTGCCCTGTGTTTGTCCTAGTGCATTACCATGCCCTAACTGCTGACAGGAGCCAGCATGCCTCAGTGTCTGGGAAATTAATCGTAGGTTGGTTGCAGTATTTTATGTCCATGTCCTCTTCACCAGCCAGTGGAGATGCCACGATGACATCTATAGAAGAGCCACCAACCAGCCAGTGAGGTGACTGTGGCCTACCCATTTTTCCACCTTCCCACCCCTGATCTCTATTTTATGTGGCCGTTGTGACCAAGTCACAATACAATTTCAGATTATTACTGGGATCATTGTGCCTGTTTACTTGAAGGTCAGGGACTTGTTTTTGATTGAGAGAAATTCCTATGTGGAAAAACAAATGCCTCAATTGTTTCACAGCAAATTATATTTGGAAAGAAATGTTCTCACTGAACTTCTGAGAAGAGAAATTATGATGTCCACTTACTTTAGGAGTCAGAAAAGAGCAGGCTCAAACTCTCAGGCCAACAAAAATAATACAATAAATACTAAATCTCATCTAATTCTGTGTTCAGTAGTAGTGTTAACACACAGTACTGCAAAAACAGTTTTAAAGAAAACTAATAATGTTTTGTGTCCCCTGTTTCTCTGAACAGCGAATAGCATGTGCAGAGGGAACTTCACTTACCTGTAAATAGAACCAGTAAAAGCCTGTCCTTTTTAAGGATACATGACAAAGTGAATACTGTGTCCTTTCTCCTCTTGCAACATCTAAACTGGGAGCGGTTTTTAAGGAAGATCAGTTTTGTAACTTCCATAGTTTTAATATATTAGCAAACACTAGCCCTACTTTCATAACCACAGTTAATTTTGGACTCTACAGAACACAGAAAATCATCCTCTGTCCATTTTCATTGTTCTTTGAAGAGGAATGATGACATACTTCACATATCTGTGGAGCTCTTAAGTTCAAAGCACTTATTAGATAGCTTTGTTCATGCTATTATTGTGAACTAGCAAAGGAAAAGAAAACTTAAGAAAACTTCCCTGTCTAAATTGCTAAGACAGTACTTCAGAAAAGCCGAGCAGAGAAGATGACAGTTGTTATCTGAGACATGTGGCTGCTCTATGAATAAAAGATATATCTGTTAAATGAAGAATCTGTTATTTAGTCAACTGGTTATATCTAACATTCTACAAGGTGAGCACCCCATCATCATCTGATGCCATCTTTTTTCACATATTTTTGTCTTTCTGGCTCCTCTAATTAGGCCATTTAATTTGTAAAAATGGATATTTTACAAATAAAGAAATTTCATTAAAAACAAGGACAAGCTATCCCTATATTACATGATTTTTTACTTTTTTTTTTTTTTTTTTGACTGAACTATCTAGAGGTTGACTGCATGCTGGCTGAGGCTCTGAATGAGGGAGAGTTGCTGGAGTATGAATGGATGTGCAAGTATTTTTTCTGTAGTTGTTTTTTGCAAGAGGACCATTCTGTTCAGCATGACTTTGTCATTTCCTAATTGATATGGAGTGGGCAGAAATTCCTCAACCAATGAGTTGTAGTTGAGATTCTTCCACCTTGAACTGACTGATGTATTTGGGCTGCTTGCAAGGCTTAATGGGAACAAAGATTACAATGCTTAGGATTTGAGCATGTGTTTTTTCTGGAAAGGATATACTTAGAAAAGTTTCAAATATACATAGATTGTAATTAAAAATAATAATAATATATATATGATGTTGCCATCTATGTATTAATATCTAATATAGAATGACCACTTTGGTATGATAAATGGCTCTTACTTCAGTCAGAAATGTAACTAACTCTTGGCTCAACAATTGCTGTGCAATGTAAGATTTTCAGTGTTTCTGCAGGAGTTTGGACCCCGAGTCTGTCTGCTGGAAGATTACGGCAGGTGCAGTTTCCAAACAGAAAAGATAAAATTTAATGCTTGTAGCCACAGGGAATACCTGGCACTTTGTTTCAGCCCACCTGAGTTATTTCTGAATGCAGATAACCTTGATGGCCTACAGTTCCACGTGGGCGACACTGCTGTAAACTAGTTTGCTTGTAGCTCTAGGCTGGTGCAACAGAGGGCTTTCTGGAGTGAGCTGCAGCTTGTTGAAAGTTCTGGTGGTGTGCACAGTATAGGTATAGCCTTTGTACACTCCAAATAATCATACAAAATAGATAGTTACTCTGCTTGCCAAAGAAAACGTGCTCTTTCATTACAAAACTGTATGTAGAGTCCTACATACTACTCTTCTCTGATGTGGGGTATAATTGATGAGCCAACTTATTAAAGCTATGGGAGAGGTTGTTCAAGGTACCTGGGACTCAAGTATCAGGGAGGCGAAGTCAACAATTGGGTTTTTCTTTTTGTGCAAAATGCCTTTTGTTTTTCTTCCTGTCTTTTGATGACTTTCTGTGACTTTGCTTGTTGCAACAGTTCTCCAAAATGAGCAAGAAAAAATATGTTGACTTGCAATTTCTGTACTAACTACTATTAGTTCACTGTTATATAATGTTGGTGGGGTACCCTATGAATGCTAGTTGGGAAGCAGTATCCTTAAACGAGTTTTATATGATTAGGTAAATGTACTTTCCAAAGGAAGATGAGAGAGAAGTCACTTTGTAATAAAAGTACTTATATGTGTCAGTCTAGTAGATGTCAAAATAGATGTCTCAAAAACTAATGTCTTATCTTACTATAAGTTAAAAATTGTCATGACTGGTTGAAGCTTCTTTTTCTTCCATTAGCAGCAGAATGTGAAAGTGAGAAATCTCACAAGACTGCAGGTTTTACATGAATTTCTGCAAAATAGATAAACTTCTAAGAGAATAATGACATGCTATAAATACATTGTGTCTGCCTTTTAGGAAAAATGAAAATATTTTTTAGGACATTGCCATCTCATCAGAACAACAGAAACATTCTATTTCTTAGGTCTCATGACATCTTGCATTTGTCGTGTGGGAGTCTTTGGTGATTACAGCTGCCTCAAGCTGTATTAAGCACAGAATCATAAACATGTAGATAGAAGGGGCTTTTAAAAATCTTGTATAATTCTCCCTTCTATGTGGAAGCAGAAAAAACCGAAACTGATCTAAATTATACCATTGCCTTTCACTTAGATGGTTTCTTCATAGAAAAGTAGTTGATTTGCTTGTTTATTTTTGTCAATTTGCTTGTTTATTCCTGTGCTGCTCCACTTTGTTTTTGCCCTTCCTACCAAGGAAGATTAATGGTAATGGTGTAAAAAAAAAAAAAGCTATGAAGGCATGTGAATTTGCTTTCTAGGTGGTGGCTTTCATGCCTTTGGGTTAATGTAACACAACAGGTATACCACCTATGCTGTAAATATTTTATCCTCTTGATGATATTTCCTGATTCTTGAAATCCTTTGGATACAATAAAGGGCTGCCTGATCTGTCTCTGAGGAAATGACAAATAGCTAAGATTAAGTTCAGTGGACGTTTAATGTAAAAGCTGCTTCTGCGTAATGATTTTTGAAGACTGGTTCATTATTTTTTTTCTTTCTATTCTGTTTTGACTTTGTATGCTACGTGAAGTAAATTGCTTGAAAGTCTTTGGATTTACTGCATGTGACTGGAAGAAAGGGTGCACTAAAGCTTGGTTTTTGCAAAGAAGTGTGTGTTGACCTTGGTTAGTTAGATACCAGGGAAGTATTTTAATGGTAATTGCTAGCAATACTGGCCTTTTTGGGTAGGAATTGACTGGAGTTTAAAAAAAATAGGTTAATGTTTGCAGGAGCAAGAATGTTGATACTGGGATAGTATGAGTTTCGGTTTTTTCTTCTTTTTTTGTTTTGCTTCCTATCACTTATAATATTGGTGTAAAATGTGTATAGAGACTGTATATCCTAAGCATCCGTAGAAAATCTGCAGCTGTTAAAAAGTAGAAGTTACGTAATGATTATTACGGGAATGATAAATCTGAAATGATGCAAGGCAGCAGTATAAGATCCAAGCATTTGAAATTGGGTCAGGCTTTAGAAAACCCTTTTTTTCCTCAGAATTGTGTGAGTATGAATTCTTTCATTTCTTCCTTAAAGCCCCAAGCCTTTTAGAATTCCTAGGGTTTGATTTTTATTTTCTCTTTACTTGAACTCTAAAACCTAAACCCCTCACTTCAAAATAAAGAAGCAAAAATCTGTTGCACAACACAGGGGTTGGGACTGTAAGGAACAGGCTGAATTGCATGAGCCTTTTGATGAAATCAAAACTGGTAACTAATATTTCAAGTGCAATTGGAAAGATGTTTAAAGAAAGAACGGGTTTTAGTACAGCTGTGACTAGTTTGTTTTTCGTAACTGCTGTGCTACAGACATTATAAATTGACCTGTATACCATGACCTTGATATTTTAAGGGTTTGCCTTTACATTTTCTTTAAAATAATTTCTAGAAGAGTTTCATTGAACTTCCAATTTGTCTTACTACATTAATCTGATACGACTCTTACTGTCTTATATTGCATGTGGAGGAACAGGTCTTCCCTTTTACTTTCTGCATATTTGGTAATATGCTATACCATATTACCAAAGGTAACATAACATTTACATATACTTTAGAAAAAAAATGGAAGAAGTCATAGCCTTTTTATGCTACAAAAATTGGCATCAAGAACAGCAGAATAACAAATGACCTCAAATAGAGTCATCTGAAGAATTACATCTTTGTAATGAAACCTCTTCTGGCGAGGGTAAAATCAAGGTATTTTTTGTGAACCACTTTGACCCATTAAATTGAACCTTCATCTGGCAAAGTCTGAATACATTGGCATCATTTCTGCTTTTAACGAGTAACTTCTTTGTGATGCTGGTACAGACTGGCTGTTCTGGTGGAAACATCTAGTGCCTTCTGTAATTACTGAGAAGAGTGTGACCTGGATTTATAGTGCATGACTCTACATAATATTTCAGGGAATCATCTCTGTCAAACAGCAGCACTTCTCTGTGTCAATTAAAGTATTTAATTGTTCAGATGAGCAAAACCTGATCAAACTAGTCAATATTGATCTTTTTGATAAAGTGTCTACATAACTTAGAAGTTCTCCTGAATATGCCAGAATCTTCCTAGATTCTTTCTAGATCCTTCCACATTACCTCTAATCTATTCCTACTTGCTGTCCTTCAAATATGATATAGTGCTGTCCTGTCTTCAGTTGAAGCTGACTGTTTCCAAGTTAGTCTTCATGTTACGATACAGGCTTGAAAATGTTTGGTACTGCCCAGTAGGCACCTAAATCAGATAGCACAAAAGAAGTTACTACCTCAGGAGTGGGTTCTTGCTCTTAGAGATTTTTAGTGGCTTATAGTTTTTTGGTATCTTTGGTTGCTTTCCCATATCATGATTTAGCACAGTGTTTGGAAGTTCTTCAGTACGTTACTGTCATTTGGGCACATAAAATAGTAGTAGAAAAAATACAGAGATTCCAGGAAGTAATTTAATATTTAAAAATAAAAGAGGGGGCAGGGGCAGAGTCTTTTTATAAACAATTATTTGCAGTCTATTTGATGTGAACTGCACTTTTAAGACACTATAAATTATCAAATTATAAAGTATCTACATATATTATGAATTCTGTGCACATTTTTAATCAGTTTGCAGGAAAATTATTTATTCCCTGTTGGCCAGACAAAATACCAATCCTATAAACAGTTTTATTCCAAAATATCCATACATAAATATTTATTGACGTCTATATTTTAATTTAAATAACATAGGACAATAGCACTTATTCCATAAAGAGATAATAATACTGTTTGCATGTGCATGAACTCATGCCCATGGAAAGATGCTATCTTAAGATAAAACCTAATAAATACTGGCAGCCTCTAAGACTTGGGTTTTAGGGAGAGTCTTTTTTTTTTTATTTATTTTTTTATTTTATTATGTGTAGATGATGACTAATTACTGTATTTCTATAAAAAGAAAATTCCTCATCTCTATATTTGCTGCTGCTCACAAGTTAGCTAATGGCCATTGATATGATTACTTTAGTAAAATTGCTCTTTCCATTGCAACTGCAACATTAAAATTTAAAGTTAAATGTTTGCCTAAAAGTTTCCAAACAGAAAGATTTGGTTGGGAAGGGGCCTCTGGTCCATTCTCAGTTCATTCTGGGTTGCTCAAGGCTTTTTGTCTAGTTGGGTTTTGAAAGCCTCCAAGGACGACAGTTCCACAACATCTCTGGATAGCCTGTTACAGGGCTTAGTTGTCCTCTGGATTTTTTTTTTTTTTTTCTTATACGCGCTCTGTATCTCTCCGGTTTCAGTTTATGATCTCTTGTTCTCACCATGTGCAATTCTGTGAAGAGCATGGCTCTGCCTGGCTCTACCTGGCTCTACCTTCTCTGTGACCACCTTGCAGGTATTGGCAGGCTGTGCTTAGCCCCCTCAAAGTTTTATCTTCTCCAGCCTTGAAGAAGCCCAGGTCCATCTGCCTCTCCTCTAATGGCAAATGCTCTGGCACCCAACCATCTGTAATAAAGGAAATAAAGACAGTCTCACGCAGGGATTATTTTCTTTGTCTTTTTAATTTTGGCTTTTATGATTTTTTAAAAATTCTTTTCAACAAATTATATTGTAAGAGACTGTAAAATGGCACTGAAGGGCTAATTAGAGTGGAGGAGGGGAGCACAGGAAGGAATTCCTCCTGAACTTTGTGAAGATGAGCGGAAAGGAAACTCAACCTATTCACACCCAAAGCCTGGTCTGGGGAACCTCACCGCTTTGAAACGTAGCATTACAGAGGTGTAAGAATCTTACTATGGTAAGGATACAGGGTATTTTAATGACTAAAAATGAAACCTTAACGAGGAAGGTTTTTAAGTTTTTGAACCATAGAGAGTAATAGTCTCTCCCATATTACCTGATTATCTGTTTGCTTGACTTTTGAATCTGTTGTAAGCACTCACGTAATTTTTTTCTGGAGACTTTCTTAGGTTGCTTTGTCAAGGCTTTGCTTAAACGAGCTCTATGAATAAGCAGAGACATACAGTTTTGAATTAGTGCTCATGGAAACAGTATGTCATGTTGGGAAAGCTGTCTGTCAGTGAAAGAAACTTATTCTGCAAGAAGCTCTGTGATTTTTTAAACCAAGATCTTTATCACTCACTTTACTGGCACTCATTCTGATACTCTGTTCATCCTTTGCTTTGAATTCTCTAAACTGATGATGTTAAAGATGCTCTTGGGATTTACTGTTTTTTAGTATAGAGGCAAAACAGTAGAGGTGCTTGCTGTAATAGAACTGCTTCTTTCTGTGAATAAAAAAATTCTTGGTGTTGATTAAAACTTAACCAAGCTTTTCTTCAATCCCTTATTTTTTGAAAGCAAGAAGAGAAAAAATAAATCCTGTCATGGTTTCTTTAACATTCTTTCTTCCTGCTTGTAAAAAAGGAGCTTTGTGCTCTTGACCTTTCTGCTCTTGCAAGCACAGAGCAAAATTCATAGTTATGCTGCTAGTCAGTGTGTTTACTAACAAACTCTCTAAATGAAAGACACCAGGAAATTCTCTTTGTTGCTATTTTGTATAATTGTAATATGTTCAGATCATACTCTTTATAAAGTGGAATATTTGCATATATTTCCAACATTATTTTCTTTTACACTCTAAATGCATTCTGATCTCACAAAATTCTGCAAAATTATATTGTAAATAGATCTGAATTGAACAGAACATATGTAATCACCCTAACTTTTTTTTTTCTAGTGATTGCTGGTAGAAATGTTTGAAATGACACTAAAGTGGAATCCTGCAGAGTATTTTGATGTGGATGGGTACACAATAAAATCAAAAATGAAACCATTCTGTCAGAACAAAGATCTCTCATTTCAGCTTGCTGGTAACACTTGTATTGGCTGAAATGCTTTTCTTTTTCCTCATATATCTTTGAAGAGGTGTGGAAGTTCATCCATGATCTTATGAAGAGCTGTTTTAAAATTTTTTAGTCTGTTAAATGTCTAGAAATAATTGCTCTTTTGTTCCCTGCATGGCATCATTAATTTGAAAGACTGATAGGATTATAAATTTTCATCTTTTTTACAGGCCTTATGGCTATCCTTAAAAAAAGGAGGGAGGGACAAAGGACAACATCAAGAACAGCAGTGTATTAGCTATGAACTCCCTTACTCTGGATAGCTTTGAATCAGCTAAGGGTTTAATTTTAAAAATGTAATTACTGTGTTCTAGGTGATTATTGTATTCCCAATTACAATTTCATATAATGCCTTTGCAAGTCACATTTCTTAAATGGAATTTCTGTATGTTCCAAATATACTTGAATTTAGAGTTTGCTTAGCCATACTGTAGAACACTTGTAAACAAGACTTACTGAACTTTAACGTTAAAAAATTGTAAGTTTATTTTCACAAGCTCTGTGGAACTGACCTAATGCTTGAAATTTTTAGGTGGTGTTAGCAGTTGGTAGTTAAGAAAAGCTTGCATCATTTCATTAAGTTACTAATTTTAATTTAAAGCAAGCTGCTAACAAGTGGTGATGGTTAACAACCGATACCTTTTTGGCAATGGAGCTCCGAACCCCCTCCTCCTGAATGCTTCTTTGGCTGTAGTTAATAGTCATCTTGTGCAGGACTTAATTATGGTATCTGTGTCTCACTGTTGCGTTTGAGAAAAGCCATAACTATTTATTATCGTTCAGACAATTATTCTATCACTTGATAACCCCTCCCTACCCAGGAAAGGGGAATGCAAAGAAAGATGAGAGTTGAAATATAAATAGGTTTAATAGAATAAGACTAAATAATTAATAATAATACTAAAGAACGAGTATTAATCCCGAGACTGATACAAGAAATACAAGAGTTATACTCAGCCAATTCTCTCAGCAGGCAGCTGTGCACTCTCAGCAGTGGACAGCAAGTTGGACACTGCCAGTGCAATGGCTTCGAGGGAAAGGGAGGCTCAGGGGTCCGGCACCGGGGCAAGGAGCTGCCTGGATCGCTGCCATCAAGGGAGAGCCAGCTACACAGCAAACTTTTCAGATTTATCTTGAATGTGATGTTCATGGTGTGAAATAATCCTGTTGACCAGCTTGGGTCAAACGCCCAGGCCTTGCTCTTCCTCGTTCCTGTACCTGGCAAGGCTTGAAAACACTGAGGCCTTGAATCTCCCAGAGGTTGGCTGGGACTAGATATTTTCATAAACTCATACTTCTTATTAAAGTAGATATTTTCATAAACTCAGACACTAGAGTCTTCCAAAAGTGCAATTTTCCCCAGCATTGGAGGAAAAGTTAGTCCTGGGTCTCTCAACTCAGGACTCATGACTGAGGGGCCACAAGATGGAACAAACGCCGGTTTTACCCAGCGAAGGTGCGGTTTGGGCTCTCTTGGCTGTGCCCTGGCCATGCCGTGCCCGTGCCCGTGCCCTGCTCTGCTCTCGGTGGCCACTCGCGCCCTGGGTGTGGCTGGAAACGGGGCTGCTGGTGTTCAAATCCCTAAATGGGCTCAGCGTTATCTCAAAGGCTGCCCGTCTTCTCTGTAGTAGCGTATCCCACAGGAATAAACCAACTGAAATACGGGTTTGTGAAATGCTTAGACACTAGACGGAGGGTTGAATGTTTTATGGTCTTCAGAAAAAGACAAACCAATCTTTTGTTTCAGTTTGCCTTTTAAAAGCAATTACCCCTCTACCAGTGTCGGCATAAAATTGCTCCTTCTAATAAGCTTCCAGGGTAAATAGAGTAGGTTCAACTCCTTTAAAATAAGCAGCTTAGCTTCAAAGCTGTAGCAGGGATAGACAGGAAAATTGTTTACTGCTGTAGGTAATGGTGCTTCTGTGTGTATGTGCAATTACATGTGTGTGTACCGTTTGTGCACGTCAAAACATTAGTACAGTAGGCTACGCACAGATAAGTTTTAAAAGATCATTTTGAAGGAAGATCTGCATATGATACCACTTCTACACACATGCATGTTATACAAAGGGAAAAACACATTAAGGTTGTAAATGCAAGAGTTCATAAATTGAGAATGTCCATGATCGATGGTGGCTTTGCAAGAGCAGTTTGTTTCATTCCTGCATTTGCATCATCTTGCAGGTTTTCCACAGGATTTTCAGAGTAGTCCTATGTTACAGCTTGAACGTTCAAATGAATTTTCCTTGAACGCTTTACTGTCAGGGGCTTTATCATTATATTGCTGTAATTTCAAAAGGCTTTGCGAGTGTATGTTTTTATAATATGTTTTCATTTTGTTGTACAGATAATCTGATTTTAGATGCCCCTTTCTGAATACCTAGAGCCTGAGCTTCACAGTACTTTATGCTGTACAGCACTTCAAGTGATTTCTGTTTCAGCTTTGGTGGTTCAGTGCCTCTGCTGTTCAGACCTACATCGACAATTCAGGATTACGGGAAAAGGAGGGGTATGAAATCTAGTGGCTAACTGTACTAAGTATGTGCAGCTAGTCTTGTGGGTAATCATGAAGGGTCTGATATGGCTAAATGGTGGACAATTTTATTAAGGCTAAGAAAAGTTATTCCTGAAGCCAGAGCCATTCACATCCATGTATGTTTTAACCCGGTCTTCCAATCAGTGGGGACTAAGTTTATCAATAAAAGGTTGTCTGAGCTTAACCCAATATATCTTCATTTTTTCCATTAAGAGAAGAAATGGTGAAGAATGGCTTGAAGAGCATGTGGGAGGGAGATGAGCTGCACACTTTTGAAGTGTTTTCAGTCAGAAGTAGCAGGGAGATCTCTTTCCCTCTGCAAGGATATCTGCCAAGGATAAATCAGTCCATGGACAAGACAACGGCCTCTTACCGTGCTACATTCAGGGTTAGAAGTTACAATTTTACATGTGTCTTGACCGGAGTGCTCTTTTGTTTGAGACAGAGCTCATTTTTGTTAGCTTCCCCTCCCCCTTTCTTATGTCTTGCTTTCACAAAATAAAAACCTATGAACTCTCATGCATGTGAGAGTTGGGAAACGGCAAGATTAGTGTTGCCCATTCCATCACAGTAGGAAACGTCTTGTGAGCACACAAGATTTTCATATATTATGACGAGGCATTCTACTGTCTTAAAATGTTATGTGGTTTTAAAGCTTATCCTTCATAACAGTGATCATATATCAGTTTCTAAAAATAGCCTTGCTGAATCCTGGTCCGTCTAGTCCTCTTAAAATAAAAGTAATGAAATCATCCAGGAGGGGGTTGGTTCCTTGCCCTTTGCATGGTTTGTGCTATGCTGAAGGCATAGATTATGGATGGTTTTCTGTTTGGTTGGTTCTAATTAAGTCTTTTCAGTGTCCGTAGTTAACAGTACCAGCAAGAGATTCAACAGGTTCTTTTCAGCACTTTAAAATTTTAAGAAGCCTCTCTTTGTTATTTCATTTTGCTTTGAAAAGCTATGAAAAAGATATCTGCTGTCTGAAACTAAAATTAGACATCTAACAATGCCAGTGGGTTTGGGGGAAGAAGAAGGAAGGAAAAAAGACAGAGCCAAGCCTGTGTTACTAACACAAACTTTCTTTCTGTTTCCCTTTGCTCTCCGTGGGAATAGGATACTCAAGAGACACTACAACTTTCTCCTCTCTTTTTAACTGCATTTATCTGAACTCTGCCAGAGTTCGAGTTACAAGCAGCTCAAGATACCTGACCTTGACAGCCCGAAGCCCTGCAGAACAGGTGTAGACCACCTGAGATTGCATCTCACAGGCTGGGCATTGTGAAATAACTACAATAACTACTTGTAACGTAGGTTTGTACATCAATGGTGCTTTGTGAGTCAGGTCCTCATTAGAGTTCTTTATAGTCTCTTGTAGTGTAGCTCCAGGCTGGCAAACTGTTCAAGGTGATGCTGGACAAATGCTGATCTGCTCAGAAGTTATCTCCCCTTTGGAATATACACTCATTTGAGAGGGATCTCTCTGGTAAAGATCTGTGTGATGAAGTGGCTTAGAGCACTGTACCCACTTGTGTTCCCAATGCCATTCATTTTAGGTGCTGTGGGTCACAATTCATTACTGTATTTTCAGGTGCATTTCACATAGGTTATCAGTTTTCGCCTGGCTTTTTGATTCCTTTTTTTCCCCACAGAGATTCAGCAGTGAGGTTTCATTTATGTCTGAGCAGTTGTATAAAGTGTAAGTTACTCTCAAGCACCTTGTTTCCTTCCAGTTCCTCCCTTTCCCACCCTTGATTCTGATCCTCAAAAGATCCCTTTCTCCTATTTGTCTGTGATACCACCACATGTGCAGGTTTTCTGAGATGACACATCATCTGAGGATTTACTTTCAAATGCAGGTACTTCATATAGGTTATCTCAGGTGAGGGTTATGTAGATAAAAATGTGGGGGGGGTTGTCTGTATGGGATTTTTAACCTATTGCAAAGTCTATGGTATAAGAAGAGGATTTTGGAAGAGCAGAGTGAGTTATCAACCATGCTGAGATGAGATTAAAAAATACATTGGACACTATACGATAATAATTTGATAACATATGTTGTTATTAATTGCTTATTAGTAGCACAGATGAAAGTTATTATTAAACTGTCTCCCCTACCATCAGCATATTTAACCATGATGGCATCCATCCTCCTTTAGCTAGGAGAAGGAACTCTAGTGGATGTTGCTATGTTTTCACTGCTGGGTGTCCCAGAGCTGTTCCAGATACCCAGAGTTGCAGGCACCTGCCATAAATTTCCATTTAGACAGAAACTACATACTGCGTCTGAGCTGCCCAACTAAATCCACAGTTTTCATGTTACAAAAGTGAGACAAAGATGGTGGCTGCTCTTATTCTTTCTGTACTGCCTTAATAGTTTTGTGGATATTTTACTTACAAGTTTTTGGTTGTTCTTTAGTCTTGCATTATAGTTATTTATGAGGTTTAAGCCTCCATTTAGTCAGTTGCATTAACAAATAGCATGTTGCAAGTCTGTAGGGCAAGAAAGTTGGTGTTGAGGACACAGTGTCCACAGAGTAAGTCTCCCGGTTGCTTTACTTAAGATTTGTTCTCTTCTGAGAGCCTTAGGCTGGGTGTGCCATCAACAAAATGAGTAGGTTAGGTGAGCTGCTGGATTTCATCTTCTGTTTTTGCATCATCCAAAAGGAGCCCCATTTTGCACAGTACACCATGATGCAACCCAAAAGCTCAGAGAGAGATGATGGGGAGGTTCATTCTAAAAGCACTGTTAATCTGTTGATTAACATAACTTAATGTGAATTAACAAATCAATACCATTGGTCTGTTAACATAAATGCTAATGTCAGTTCCCCAAAGAGGAATGTGGTCAGTCAAAAATCTGTTCAAGTACAGTTAACAAATCCCATTTTACTTGAAATCTCAAGTGCCATAATATCCTTTAGTGACTACATCACTAAAAGTGACTTGTGGTACTTCATCCAAGCAAGTGCTACTTCAGTGTAGCAACACATGGTGTCTGAAACATCATTCCACTTTGTAGAATGTTCATCATAGAATGGGTAATGAATGCAGAAACAGGACTGTGAGTGTATTTTCCGTGTTTATAATTCATAAGTAGTTGCTTCTTAATTAGCAAGTTATAGAAGAGGGAAAAAAAAGTATTTCTTTTACACTTCCAGTGTTTTTTTTGTGCTGTAGCCCAAAAACGTGTCTCAACAAGAGACATAAGTAAGAGCCTTCAGTAACAAATGCTGCAAAATTAGCAAGTGTTTGTAGCAGACCTGGCAGGTCTGATAATCCTCTCGAGTTTCCTCTCCTAGGTTTAATGGCTGCTGTTCCTTAAAAAACAGTTACATATGGCCATTGCAAACTGCTAAATGTTAACATTCAAACAGAATTTCTGAAGCTTTGGAAAAGAGAAAAATACTCCCCACAGAGAATTAACTGGAAATTTCACACTAAGATGAGGTATGTTTGGAGGTAGAAGCTGTTGATCAGTCTAAAAAAACATTAGCTGTAATCAGATGGCTGGAGAGATTTGGACAAATAACATATGTAGTCTAAGAATATTAAGTCTTGCCTTCAGCTGAAAATTTTTCAGGAATTGTTACAGCCCATATCTGTGATGGCTGCTGGCCATCCTACCCAACATTTCGTATTTCATATAGTGTTCCCATATGAGCAGCGATGGCTGAAGCATCTGCTCACTGAAAGAAGTTTCTCCCTGAGGCCATGCTTTCTAGTGAGCAGTAATCCACAGTTTGAGGTGTACCTTCTGCATTAAAAAAAAAAATAATTCTTTTTCTCTTGAATTTTTTTTTACACATTTCTATGTCAAATATTTACATAGTCCCATTGGTCAGTCAATTCATGGAATAACTGTTTTAACTGGGAGGTGTGTTTAAAATTATTATAAACATTATTCATTCTCTCAGATTGACCATCTAAAAATAGAGAGCTTTCTGGGACAGAGAAAAGCTTAATTTCTTCTGGTAGAATACTTTTTATTAGCTTAATTAGATAAGGGCAATGAGCAGGGAAGGTTGCATTTCCAGCCTGCTCATTACTTTGTGCCTGGGCTTTGTTGGAATATGTCATGTATTACTCTATCAGAACACCTTTAAATGTAATAGAAAAATCCTTTAGAATTTTTATTATTTTTTTTTAATTTTATTTTTAAATGTAATTTTGGTTTTAAAAAACCTAAAAATCTAAAAGAAAAGACTGTATTTGGAGTATTTTGCTCCACTTTGAAATCTTTTTATGTTATTAGATATCTCTTACTAATAAATGCTAATTTAAAATGTTTTTATGATTTGAGTTAGACTTTTTTATTGTATTGTGTCTTGCTTTTGGTTGACTTCATTCACCTTTATATAATAATTTTCAAATAAACAAAAAACCCAAAACTTCTTAAATCTTAACAATACAAAACAAAACTTCCTAACAGATTTCCCTCCCAGCTCTAATTGTCATAACAAGTGTTTGGTAAAAAGCAACATTCGTAAGTAAAACTGGCCCTTGGGGAAGACAATGTATTGTAAATACATAGCAAAATTGTCAGAAAAAGGATTATGTTTACACCAAGCATTTTATCTAATAAAGGGTTACGGCAAACAGTCTTGCTGTCAGTCCTCTTTAAGGCTATTTTTATCTCTTCTGGTTAAAATAGCTGTTTCTTTTATCTGTAAGTATAGCTTTGAGGTTTCTGCAGCGCTATGCTTTTTTTCGGCCTAAAGCCAAATTTGATGTATGGTTGCACAGAGAGCGCATATGCATGTGCGTAGTGAGTGCATACAGTAGCACTGGGAGTTGGGTTTGGCGTTTGTTAGGTTTTTTCCCTTTTCTTTTCCTAAGCTGGTTGGCAAAGCATGACATTTTTCAGCAGTCAGTTTTGTGGTCTTGGTGCAGACCACATTGCAGCACAAGCACTATGGCGTTAGCAAAGGATATGTAGAGAGGTGAGGATGACACCTCCCTGCCCCCCCTGGTTTGGCAGGTTAATAGTTATTCCTTAAAAGCAGTATTCTCTGATATGGTGTCTGTCAGTTCATCTGACATTTGCTCGTGGTCCCAGCCCTTACAAAAGACCCCCCTCCTTTGTGTGGTTTTGCATTCATATAAGTCAACATTTTCATGCCAGTGCCTGTTTGATTGTTTACGTGAGAATGCACATCGTAATGAAGTATAGTACGACTGGGCAAAGGGAGAAATCTGTGTGAAAGGGTTAATGAGAAGAAAATAAAACCAAATTCTGCTATCACTCTGAGCTCCAGAATTCACAGATAGAAACTGTTCATTGGCATTTGAAATACTGAATGTTTGATTCCCTGGAGGTAGTTAAGTAGATGCTCTTTCAAACTGATTTGACTGAAGATCTTTAACTCCTTCAGGAGTATAGATGACTGTGTTCATTTAGCTAAAGAAATCTACGGTTACCTCTTAATGCAGTGATATTTTTCTTTTATTCTTACATTTCTTGAACCTTTGGGGGGCTACAAGATAAAAGAAAAAAAGATTCTCTGATAGAACCAAATGGATATCTCTCTGATTTTAAGGAGATTACTTTTCAGTAGCTAGTTTCTTGGCTAGGCAGAAATGTTTTTGCTGTTCCAAAGCTGTAGTTCCTATGGAAGTTCAGCAGAATTTAGTGTTGCTTCTATAATGGACCTTCTGACTGTTACATTGCCTTTTTAAAATTTTATTTATTTTTAATCCCTCCAGGAAAATTATTTCCCTTGTTAGAGAACTATCTGAAAAAAACACCCTTTTTAAAAAATTTTGTTTGGTCTAGAAATTGGCAGGTAATTTCTTTTTGAGCTATAATATGAAACATCATGCTGTGTGTATTACAAAAGGTATTCCCAAGTGGGTGTGTGGGTATGACAGAGTTTATAAGATGTTCAAATCTGAAAGGATATTAAAAATAATTAGGGGTTCTTAAATTAAAGATAAAAATTTAAACCTGCAATGTCCAGAATTATTAAAACCTCGCCATATTTCTGATTTCTTAAACTTCAGGGCATTCGTTCTCTAGAGTGCAGATCAGTAGGTATAATTACATTTTGCCAAGACAAAGGGATGATGCTGTCCAGATTTATTTCCTGTGAAGTTTAGAACAATCTGACAGTGTAATCTTGGTAGCTATTTTTTTCTGGCTACCTGTGGTACTTACATTTAAATAAATTGCTCTTCTGTCTTGCTTTATATTCTTAGAGAAAAGCAGTTTTGTGTGTTGCATTGCATCCAGCTGATAAGCCTAACCATTAGCCTCAGGCATGTACTTGTTTTCATTTTCCGTCCCTTCGTTTATAGGGAACAAAAGTCACAGGGAAAACTGGATGATTAGAGGCACTTCCAGCTGAGTTTAAGCTTGTGTGCGTGACATGCAGAGATATAATTCAGACTTGCACAGCACTTCTCATCTAAAGCTTTGAAAATGGGTCAGTGTCCTCATAGAACAGGTAGTATATCTGTTTAGGAGAGGGGAAATGGCCAGTGTGAGGTTTCACAAGAAGCCGGCAATTAGGAAAATCCCACAGGACCTTCAGCCCCATACACTTCCTACATTTGAAGTTGGCTCAAGGACCAGATGGAAGAGGTAATGTCAGTGTTTTACAGTTAGCGGTTAGCAAAGGCAGTTCACCTTATTTTGCTGGGGAGTTTGGGGCTGTAAAGATGAGACTAAATTTAGGATTTGAATTTTTTGGTTGTTTTGTATCAAGACAGTTGGAGGGGGGGCAATTGTGTTCAGACTTAGGAGGTGCTGTGGTTTTGAAATAAGCTTTTTTATATGCATTTTTGCCAGTAAAATTCACTCACTTTAACAGCTGCAGAAAACAAATGCAGAAGGGTTTCAACAGTTCCATTTGTCATGGAAAATCAGTAGTTGAGGCTATGTTCTTCAGCGTTATTAGCCCCGCTTTATTTCATCCTCGTCAATGAACCATGTTCAGACGTAGCTGTGATCAGGTTTTTCCATGTTTCTTTCTATTATAGACAAAACATGGAAATATCTAGATTGTTTTTGTGTGAGATGCTCTACTGTCATCAATAGCATGGATGGACTGATATTATATATATTATCACTTACCCAGATATGATAGACTCTGAATTGTAGTTGATATTTTACAAAAAAAGTGTGATGTTTTCAAAACCAGAAAACTTGCCCTAATAGGAATATCACAACTTGACTTTCTTTTTCGAAAAAGGGATCCCATGCTGTCATTTAAAGGATGATAGTGTGGCGGGAAAGACAGGGTAGTATTGCAGCATTGCTTTCATTTCCAAAGCATGAGAATTGCAAGGGAATTTAGACTCCCTGTGTGACTGAGCTCAGCTCTGTTCTTTGTAAGCCAGCAAGGAAGCTTTGAGGAGCTTGTTGAGAATCCCTGATCTGGGGATGAATTGTGTAGGACCATGTTAGAGCTGTCCTATAGCGGTCCTGTGGGTGTGACAGGTCACTCTGCCCTAATGTTCCCTTGTTACCTGCAATACACATCGCTCTGTATCTTGTTGTTCCTTGGGCTGAGGATGGGAGTGTGGCTTGTACGGGAGCTGACTTTAGCACATCTATTAACAAGGTCTTGCTACAGGAGACACTCAAGATTGGTCCTTTTAGGCCTTAGTTTATGTGACTCTTCTTTCTCAAGCATTGCAAAATACACTGAATAGGACAGAGAATTTCACTGTAGATTTTGAGGCAGTAAGTCTAGTTAATTGATATGCACATATCTTTTAAATAAAAATGAGAATCAAACTTCAACCTTTATTTTTTTAAAGCTTACATATATCTAAGTGTTGGAATTAACTGCTCACCACCAATGACTGCATATTTGGGAACTTGGCTCCTATCTAAGCAGCTAAATGAATTATCTAGATAATATCTCTACTCTATTAGAAGGCCAAGTACTGAGCATTGTATAAAATCTGGCTGTGTGATACAGGTTTCTGCAGACAGCCAGTTAGGAGTGCTTTGAGTTTGTTGTGGTGGTGTGGGGTTTTTTTATTCTAAGCATAAATGCATATAATTTTCTTTTAATAGCCTAACACTTCTGAACTGTGACTGTAAGCAAGTCTTTATCATTGCTGTACTAGAATACATGGATTTTGTCGTTATTGGTGGAGAGCAAAAAACAATGCTCAGCAATTTGTAATCCGGGAATATGGCTGTCCCAGTAAGGATAATAAACCATCACAGTTCAGTACTTTGACGACTTTGGGAGCTGGCAGGTGCTAGATTATCTTGTGCTAAGACATGTCACACCTGAGGTTATAAACTGTCTATTTTATATATCAATAACTGTAAACTGTGATAGAGGTATGTTTTAATATGGATTCCTTCTGGAGGGAGTTCGCTGTTCAGAAGGAACAGTGAAGGAACTAGGAAACTGTGAGCATCGTTTCATAAATGGATTCTCTGGGGTTTTGCAGCCCAACGAGCAGGTGATGAGCTTTCTGCTGAGCCTCAGCCACACGCTCCGGTTGCTCTTTAGTTTAGGGTAATTCAGCCTTCTGTGCTGTGATTGTGTCTGAATTTCAGACCTAAAAAATAATGTCAGACTTACATCTTCTTATGCATAGATAACTTGTCAGCAGTGCCTACCGGTGCTTTCTTGGATTATTCTAGCAAATACAAGTCTTTCCAATGAGGCCATTGCAAGAGCTTGAAGGTAATTGTGCAGTAGCTCCCTTTGTTCATTACTAAAATGTTTCATGTTCACTTAGGCAGTCAGTCTTGGAGGAGTATTTGTTTGAATGCCAGTTATCCAAAAGCCTGTAACCAGTGTTGCTGCTTATTGGGAAAAGGATATAGAAGATTTTAATATTAATAAAATCAGGGGCTTTGCAGAGGCTTTGTCAGCCTGCAGGGTTATGTTTGTATGACAGAGTTCATACGTGACACAAACGAATAGCTGTCTGCCACATTTGTAACTCCTTGGATGATCATGATAGTCCATGTGAAAGACATGTATTTCATGATCACAACATGTCCTTAATGTCAACCTTTTGTTTCCTTGCAAACCTGACTAACCAGAAAATGGTCAGTAAGAGTCTTTAATTTGTCAGCTTTTTGTTCACAGGCCGTATCTGTGAGTTCCCATTAGTTACTTGAGGAAAGACGTAATTTACAGATGTCTGCCTAAGTATGGCTGGGCGCTCTTCCACAAAATAACAGGGGCAGCTGTGCATGATTGGTCTTTGGTGGCTGTGTAATAAATGCCAGGATCCCATAGACATCTTAAAAGTCTCTCCTTTGGTATAGGTAGAAAGAACAACCTTCTTATTGATGGTTATTTGACTTCCTGTAAATATTCAGTACCTTTAAGACAAACAGCATTAAAGTTGTGTAGTTTTGTGTGTAGTTAATGAAGACTTCAGTCACTGGAAAGCAGCAGCATGTCAGCCTTCTTTCATGGCATGTCACGTGTAAAAGGACCTGTTGTGTGGTTACTTTTGGGCTTGTTTCTTGACATTGTTGAGTTTAGGCATGAAATCTTGGAATTTTAACAGTTGGGCTGATACGTCCTTCTGGCTCCTCAGAGATTTATTTTTTCAGGAATGGAAGAAGATGAATTTTAGGAAAGCTACAGTTAAACCAAAAGAGGTGTCATGTTCCCAGCACTGTGTGAACTTGTTTGGGTGCTTCATCTGTCTCTGCAAGGTTAAATCATCTGTGAAATGCTTGAAATGCACATATACATCTGACAAATACGGTGCAAGCAGCCAAACTTTTGTAAAGTCTATTGAGAACCACTGCTGGAAAGCTTTTAAGACATACATACAAATGTAAAGCTTTGACTAATCAAGAATTAATATTTAAAAGAACAGCTTTCACTGTATAGGTATTTTCCGTGCTTGGCTTTTGTAGTTGTTAATTTTGGGGAAAATAGGTGTGAGAAAGTTCTTGATTCACAGGGGAAGAAATGCAGCAGGTGTTTACTCTCTTTAATTTTTGAATTAATTAAATGGGGGCCAAGCCTGTAGCAGGCAACTGTAGTGGTTTAAATGAAATATGTGTGGGAAGGCTGAGAAGTTAATGCAAACTGACTTCTTGAGTAGATTAGTTGAACTGTGTAGATACTTTGAATAAAAGCAGCATTGATTTTGCATTGCTTCATGACTACCATAAATTGTACTGAATCAAAGCTACTGTAAGCATTCCATTATCTTTCTTCTATAACTTGTCTTACAGACCATAAGTATGTATGCAGTATCAGCCAAATTGAAACCAGTCACACATGAATTCTCAGGATCAGAGCCACTGAACTAGTTTCATTTCCCTTTACATAAATTTTTTTCTTGAGCTGGTCACTTCTCTCTCTCACTACAAAATATTTTGCTGTAGATAATCTGATGCTTCCGTGTCATCTAGATAAAGCTTTATTCAAAATGCTGATATGGCAAACAGCAATTTCTGTCTCTTACCCAGTTTGACCCCATTGGAGTTTCTGTGGCCTGGTTATGTTTTTGGTTGGCAACTAAAGTCTTTGCTCATCTCTTGGCTTACCCAGAGAGTTCACCTGATTGCTTTCTGTTTCTGTATAAAACTGTATATAGATGTTTTAATATATTCCATAATTTCTTTAAAAAAAAAAGAGACAAGAAAAGCTTTGGACCTCACTTTATTTAGTAAAGGCAGGAATACTGAAGGTTTAGATGTGCTGAAAAGAATAATAATTGATTTGGTTGGATAGCTGTAGTGTTAAAAGATTCTGATGTAGTAATACTACCTGTCATTTTATCATATTAATTTTGGATTGAAACTTTTCTTCAAAAAATTACATCTGCGTACGAAGCATTAATCTGAACAGTAACAGCAGATTTATAGCTTTGTTGTACATGAGAACTAGAACAGAAATTTGTGACACAGTTTGATTTTTGTCTTTAACTTAAGATTAAAACACATATACTTTCTTGGTATTTCCGAATAGCATTTCATGACCTAAATTTTGAAGCCACTAAGATTTTGAATGAAGTTTTGGTGCAAGGTATTGTGCCTAAAATTCTGAATAGGTAGGATATTTTAAGGCAATTATCAGATAGTTCTAAGCCAACAGTAAGGAAATGTAACAACATACCCATCCTGCCTATTTATTTCAGCAAATGTATTCCAACCTTAGAATTTTTAATGTCATCACCATCTTTGCAATTTACTTAAAGTGGATTAGGGTAAAATGGCCTGTATTTAAAAACCTCAATATGAATAGAGGTGCATTTAAGAACTTTCAAATTACTTTCACCATCTGCGTTACTTAATTATTACACCTAATTCTTTTACCGGAGCTTCAGATATTACTGGAATCTGCACAGTTAAATCAATCTGCACAGTTAAAGCCTGAATCAAAAAATTGTTTATCTCTGGGGATGAACTGTCACTTTGGTGAAAATCTTTCAGGTTGGATAGATTTCTTAATAACAGAATAACTATTTTTCTTAATCTTGGGGATTATAGTGTATGAACAAAAACAATAAGAAAAATGAAGGTTTTGTTTCAGTGTTTTAATGGAGCAGATAACGTGTAAGTTGAAACTGATACAATGAAATAAATTCTGCTTTCATTTATGCTAATAAATGATAGTTCTCCTTAGATAATATCTATAGTGAAACTCGAACAACCAAAAACATGTTTATAATTATCAGAACCTTTGAAGAAATTGGAGAGTTATATTACACTTGAGCCTTAAAAAAATTACAGATACATTCCTGCTACTTTATTAGATGCAACTGAGTCCAACAATGTTTAACTGCTTAAATTTGTACATATTTACTTTGGGGGAAACAAAACAAGCCCCAGAAAGCTAGCATCCCTAGCATTTAGGCCTCTTCTGTGTCTTTGATCAGGAGTTCTTTCAGTGAATCTCTTTAATCTGTACCTGAATAGTAAAAAGAATTCAGTAAGTAGGTCTCTCTACCCACTTGGTGCACTCAAAGTCTCATGGATAGAAAGTAATTTTGAAAATATCTTCTCTGAATATGGCAGAGAAATTTTCCTACCTCTGAATTTATCGAAAACAGACTGAATCTTGTTAAAAGGGTGTATTTAATGTCCTTTCATATTTATTTTCTGTTAGACCAGACAAACTCTGATTATTACTATTTTTGCTTTGCTTTTATTCCCACTGTTTCAAATTGCAATGCTCTTTTTATTGCAGAATGCAATTATTTCAATAGCAAACCAACACTGCCCAGAAGTTAAACAATCCTGTATCTTATATTTATATTCTTTGGAAATGAGTGATTCATCTTATTCATTGGAAATATTCTCAAACCTCACTGTTTACCTGAAGGCGCCTAGAAGTTTTTTCACTGTTCTCACTTGACAAGTCTGTGGCAAGTTGCTCTAATTACCGAAGGTCATATTTAAATTTAGCAATGTCCCCAGCTATTAAAACCTGGGTAATACCGGCGTGTTTCCATTCAGGAATTCTGTGGTAAAAACTACATTAGTGTACCCGAGGTATGCAGTGACAGCAGTACATCTTTTATAGCAGCCTATTTCGACATACTCTTCCATGAGGTGCCCTTCAGAGTAGGGCATCTAAGGATGAAGTAAATAACCAAAGTGTACTTTGGTTTATCCTAATCTTGTTATTCGTTCACCTTTCCTAAAAGCATGGTCTCTTTCATTTCCAGAATTGGTTAGTGAAGAAAACAGTAAATTACTTTGTTAGAAATGTAGATAACCAGGGCAATAGCTTGCTTCCTTTGTCATCTAGCTGGAGAGGAACAGTTTTAACATGCCTGTCTTTTGGACTGTATTACAGAATTTTAGCTCAAAAACTGTTGCGTTTCTGTGTGTCTTCTCCTAATGGGCCACGGAAAATTGGAGATACGTAACTCCTGACTTCAAGGGTGCCTATGGATATGTTTATGCTGTGTGTTACGATTCCAGAAGCACAATGTGGAGCTCCTGGCAGGCTAATTTAAAGTCAGCAGTAGGACAGGTTAGTCTTTGCAGATTGACTAAGTGCTGCCTCATACCAGGAACAGTGACAGAGAAGAGCTCTGCCCTAAAGAGTGCCATGGTGAATGCCAGCTCTGGACTCTCAGCACTGTTACTGTAAGGCAGAGGGATTCTCCTTCATCAGGTGTGTTGGAGATCTCCTGGCAAGAAATGGGAGGATTTAAAAATAGTAATTGTAGCGTAAATTTTTAATTAAAAAAATGTATTAGAATTCATAAGAGACAGTGCAGTAGTAATGCAAATATTGTTGTGACTGGGTGCCATATCTGGGAAAGTTCAAAGTTAGTTGACTCACTTTAGGAGCTGGAGCTTTATGGCGTCTCTAATCCCAGTTTAGGGATACAAACCCTGTAAGTGGCTGTTGGAGGAAGGGAGAAGTTTAGGGAGGGACAGGCATTTGAGCAGAAAAAAAGCCCTGTGCCGCAGTAAGTACAAGCCTGTCCTTAGGCTTTGTTGCTTTGTTTAAAAATTGAGGCAAAGCCTAGGAAGGGATGAAAGCTCAGACAGTGCCCTATTGTGTGTGCGGTTAAGGGGGGGAAAGGCATGTGGATTCTGCCCGTCCTCATCTGTGCTTCAGCAAGAGTCAGAGAGGTATAGATGTTGAGGGGAAAAAAGGATTCCTCTCTGAAAAAAAAAGAATAAAAGAAGATAAATGAAGTACTTACAGTAATTTCACTCAAGACTTTTGCAAGTTTCAAATGCGTTTACTTCCTATACAAAGGCTGTAAATTTGACAAGTTTTTTGAGAATGCTAAGTTGGCAGTGTTTATTGTAAGAATGTCATTTGTGTCTTATAAAACACCTAAAACCCTAATGAACCCTTTTCCAAGAGGCATGCCTTAATGTGTTGGAGAAAGATATACAGAACGGAAAGTTCCTTGCTGAGTCTGTGTATAAAAATAATCTGAATGGTTTGGTGTTTGTTTTTACTGTGCATGTAAAAGGAGCGTGAGGATATTGTTTTTACATCATGTTTGAAGTCAAAGTGTTCCCGCAACTTGCTGTAAAAGAAGAGTATAATAGGAGCCTGTACTGGTGTAAGAATTGAAAGAATACTCACGGTGAGAAGACAGAATTCCCCTTTCGCTAACATTTTAAGCACAACAGGGTACAACTTCAGTCTGTGGGAAATGGGTGGTTTTTTGGTCTGAAGCCATGACTTTCAAAAGAACTTGGTGAGAAGGTGTAAAGCATAGTAATGCAGACTTCCTTGTTTATTTTTTTAAGTAATTTAGTCACTGATTGATTTGCAAAGATCAGGTCCATCACCAAAATGTAAATCAGTTTGGAACAAATTAAATTCAAGGTGTAGAATTTTATTTTACTTTTTTTTTTAAGCCTGAATCAAAAAACATCATTAATGCTGGCACTTATTTCAGCATTGTGCAGATGTTTTGGTATGCCGATATACAACTCTGTGGTTTAAAAGAGTCTTGCTAAGTCCCTTCTTACCCTTAATTTTCCAACTATACCTCAGTTTTCAAATATAATTAAAGATAAATATAATTGCTAGTGCTTGTTGTGTGTTAGGTGCCAGAAGAATTTATTTTGTGTGAAAGAAGCAAACAGTGCAGTTTAGAACAAGCGACATCTTTGTAAATAATTAATGCTTTAAAAAAAAAAAAAGGTGATAGTCCCTGATTATCCAGCTCAAACCCTCACATATTTATCAAGTCATCCATTCAGCTGTGAAAAGCTTTTCCTTTTTTGTTTGTATTTGATTTGTATTACAGGCAAAGTGACAGCACTCATGCGTTTAAGCTGCAATGAGCTGGCTGTTTAACCTTGTATATGGTTTTTCTAGCTATATAGACAGAGAAGTTTTATTTGTGTGAAGTAGCATTAGTAGTTTTGTCTATGTGAAGTAGCATTGACGATTCTGTGACTTTTGTTTGATATGGCACTTGTGTGGTTTTACAAGATCCTTGGTGTCACTGAAAGTGCTGAGTGTTTTCTGTATTAATGCAAGTCAAAGCAAAGTTTCTCAGTTCAGATGTTTGCTGCTTTGTCTTTCAGAAGAAGAATCTGTGATACTGACAGACACTGAATAAATGTGGTTTTGATCATGACTCCTAAATAAGGAGCCGAGAGACTGAAATATAGGTCTGGATCAGTGCTGTTGCAGGCTTTGGTGTTGTGTCAGCTTTGCATGTATTATGAGATCTGTTTGTGGTACGTAAAAATGCACAAACTGTATTACTGAACTGCAAAAGCCCCAATGCTGATACATCAAAGCAAGCAGCAGCTGTCATCCAGTTTTAGCCATGGTGCTTTTGAATGCCTTAATCCTCTTCCCAAACAGAAGGAAGCAGAGAGAGTGCACTTTCTTTCTACACCTCCCCCTATTATTTTTTCTTGAAGTGTTGGTGTAGCGAAATGCGGAGGCTGTCTTCAGCAGCCATCGCTGCATGGCACAAGACAGTATTTTCTTAGCATCTAATTTGGACATTTCAGTCCTCCTCATGTATGCTAGGCTCTTTCGAATTTAGTTTTCATTAAAGTTAGAAATTACTCACATTGTGTTTACTCCCAAGTGTTTAAAATATCAAAGCAATTATTCAATTGTACTTCATTTTCATTTGGGTCTACTTCACATTGGAATTAACTTGGTGTTCTTTGTTCCCTTTGAGTTGCTGAAGGGATATGTGTTTCAGTTGTAAGCAGAACCTGAGTTACAGGAAACCTATGTGTCTGTATAGAATATATTTTATTTTGTGAAATTTTCAGATTATTTTTTTTAACAAGTTTTACAAGACAGTTACTTACAAAATAGCATCTCTAAGAGGCCAGCTACACATGCTGCAAATTGAAGTTTGATCTGTTACAGCTGTTATTAAGGTCTATACGCTACAGTGTTCTTTCTCCAAAGTGGGTCATGGTGGAAGTCTGGGGAAGGGTATAAGAACGGAGCAAGCGTGTTGTGATGCTTCCCTGGAATAGTTTGCCGGCTCACTAGCATTTCCCAAGTCAGAAACTGTTCTTTGAACTAAATAAATTAGGGCAACTTTCTCCTCACTGATTTGCCTAATCACTTAACTCCATTTTAAGAATATTTTCCAAATATGTATAAGCACATTTCAAGCACAGGAAAATTACTTATATTGAATTATAAAAATTTTTGGAAATAAATTATAAAAGGGTGGTTGGTATGTATTGGTTTTGTTTGGTTTTTTTTTTAGTAGCAGTGTCTTGCAAAGTGAATTTGCACTGCAAAGCAATCTCAACAGAGGAATGAAGTATGCAGGTGTAAAGCTATTAGACTACAGCTAGTTCATTAAATTGTCCGTCTAGAAAAATTAATAGGTATCAATTTAAGTCCTTGCTAACCTCTAGCTTCTCAGACCAAAACACTTTGTTGTGCTGAAATAAGTAAGCTGCTGGAGTCAAATTTAATGTTTTGGGGATCCAATTGTGTGGTCCTATTTACCCAAACAGAATTTAAAAAATCTGCGTTAAAAAGTGTGTTGACCAGGACAGTACTGAAAACCAGATGAGAGAAGATGGTATTTGATGTAAGGTCTGGTATGTTTGGATATGCTCGTGTTACTGAAGTTGCTCTAGTGCCAACTACTCCTACACTGGAGTCTGCTCATTTGTGTGACATGCTAGCCACTACACAAGGTGTGGTGACCAACACACAAGGAAGATCAGAGATTACATCCAACATCCCTAGTCCTACTTTTGTTGTCAGACGAGTATCTCCCAGCAGCAACATTACCTTGTGGTTTCCTCTTGCAAGCCCATTTTCCCTTCCTTTTCCATTGATACCCATTTCCAAACTCCTCAGTTTGAAGTGCCCCCTCTTCGCACATTTCAAATGCTAGAAGCTTCAATATTACTTGTAAGGAAAATAATGCCAAGAAAGAAAACTTACATTAAGCATTTTGGAATGTTCATGGCAATTTTTTGCTAGTTTACACTGAGTAAGAGGCTGTCTGCTTTGCTCTTGACAGAGCACAAAATGGAAGCCTTAAGTTTGATGAAGGATCAAGATACTACGGCATTATTATGAAAGCCAGCTGTTGATGGTGTCAGTGGATTATGTGTACCCCCACTGGCTATGCAACAGGGAGAAGAGTTCTTGTGGGCTGACCTTCCAGCGCCCAGTGAGTTAATATTGGGATGTCCACAACTGTGCCCAGACACCTCTGAGGTCAATGAACAGATGCAGGAACAGGAAGGGCAGTTTCCAAGTGTCATTAATTTGTGGGAGGAGGGAGGCAATCTTGTCTTAGTTTATACTTTTTTAAAAATTTCTTTCCCTCTCTGCCCCCTTCCAGTAAAGGTCATGGGCATGTAATATAGTCTTACAAAGTCTAGAGTCATGTTATTTTGAGGTTTGTCACATTAGAAGGAAAAAGGGAAGATAATCTAAAAGGTCCTGTTTTGTTTTTAAATTACAATTTTTTATTACAAATTTTGAAATAAGAAAGTGATAGGTATGTGATATGACCTGTTCTTGGATGTTCTGTGCTGCATCACTGAAGTATGACTGTAGGTATTAGAAGATATTTTTTTCTCTTTAATTTTGATGTTTATTGCCTTCTCTGTTGCTAAGTTTGTTATGCAAACACCAGAAACAGGTGTTACTAGATTGACCTATTCATTAATGTAAATAGTATTAATAAATATTTTTTTTTTTACTTTTATAGGTAATTGAATCACTAGGGATTATTATATATAAAGCCCTGGACTATGGCTTGAAGGACAATGAAGAACGGGAATTAAGTCCTCCACTGGAGCAGCTTATTGACCACATGACTAATACCACAGAAACAGATGGGAGCAGAGATGAAGGATATGATGCTCTGGATGAAGGAGTGGAGGATGGTGATGATGATGACAAAGAGGAAGTTGAGGTCATTCATTCCTATAAAGATGTCATGAAGGTACAGTAAGGGGTAGTTTATATGATATTTCGCTGTTTTTTAGCAAAGAGAAAATCAGTTCTACTTTCTGTGTTATTGTCTAGTGTGATACTGGCTGTATCATTTTCTGATACCTGATTTGCCTGGTCATTCTGTAAGGTTTGCTTGCAAAAATGACATGCAGTAGTATTTCACATATGACAGTAAGCAACAGAAAATCCGTCATCAACTTCATCATTGGATGTGCCATTAATATTGCATTCTGATTTCTTCTATGCACTGGATAGTCAGACTTCCAGTGTAATGTCTGTTGAATTACTTTATGTACACTTCCATGCTTAATGGCCTGTTTCAATTAGTTCACCTTTTCATTACTGCAGTATTAGTTTAATTATTCCTTATCAGTTACTTCCTTTGCCGCCCTCCTCCAGTGAAGCAGAGGGCGCTTTTGTAAGAGCGGCTTATTTGTATGGGGTGAGTCAGGTTACAGTGTTTCATTAATGATCGTTACAGTTGCATTTCTTGACCTGAGTTACCAGATTTAGAAATACAGCTGATGAACTTTAATTGCGACTGGTTCTTTAATGTTATCAGGGCTACCATGAAAAGTCATTTAGAATCATTAACCCTCTATTTTCTATAAAGTAGTCTTAAGTACAAGTTTTAGAATTGAATGAGACCTTAGGGCAGACAAAGGTATTACTAACTCTGGATTTTGGCAAAATTGGTATAAATTGGTTTACCTCAAATACTGTTAGAATTTAATATAGGTTGGAAAATTGTATGCTAATTTATATCAGGGGATTGAACCCCGTATAATGCTTCTTTGTAAATGTAAGTCTTATCTAAGGACAAGAAGCCTAGGGTGTCATGGAAATGAAGAGTGCAGTGGTAGAAGCTGAGAGCCTGTTCTGAGTAGCACATTAGGACACATTAGCACACAGAAACAAGACGCCACTAAAACCTGCCACTTCTGATGGGTTGACAGTAAAGAGAGAAGCTCTTAGGAGACTGGAATGGGAATAACTTTTCTTCAAGATGCTTTCATATCCTCCTTGCATCAGAAATAATGTTGAATGCTTAGTGCCTTTGTTTTTGATTACTCCCTTGGAGAAGCAGAGATCAGCAGGAAGAAAAAATGAAATGGCCCTTGGCTGTCCTGTGCTATGGAGGTCCTACCTGGATGAAATTCTTTCCCCTTCAAGCCCCCTGCCACTCCCAGCCATGCTAAGTCAGTGTTCTTGCTGCGGGCAGGAGCAAAGGTTGCTTTGCTCTCTCCTCCCTCTGCCAGTGCCCATCACCTAATCACCTTCTCTAGAAGTGGCCAGCAGCACCCTGCTAAGCCCCTGTGGGAGCTGCTCCAAACAGCACAGTGTTACATAGAGTATAGGTGCAATATATCCTCTTTGCCCCAAGTTCAGAAAAAATATGCAGTGAATTGGTGGTACAGTCAAAGCTGGATCATTAGATGGAGTTTTGCTTAGTGCAGAGGCAGAAGAGACATTTGTATATGTACAGCTGAAGGCAGTGGCTTATAGAAGTGATAATTTTGCAAGTTCTTTACTTGATTTCTGCAAACAAGAAAATATAAGCTTGGAAAACATCTCTGAACTCTGTCAGTTATACTGGCGCACATTCCTGAAATACAGAAAGATAAGAAAATGTTTAGTGAGGTTTCAGCTGTGAAGGCTGCTGAATGGCATCTTTCTGGTTCTGCCTTGTTAGTGTATGTCTATGCTACTCTGAAGCACCTGCCTATTTGTATGTTTTAAAATGAGCATCTTAGGTTTTAGCTTTTGCTATTAATTTCTTATCATTCTGCAAATGTACCGCCGTTGTGACTTCACTTTAGTGAACTGAAGTGCAGCTGTCATTACTAACTTTTACTCCTCCATCCCTTGGAATTCTCTTTTCTTGCTGTTGTGCTTTTGCCTAAATTATTTGCTGTCGACTCTCCTTTATTCTCTTCTCCATGCCATTCTTGTGTTGGCAGTTCTAGAATGGCTGCATTATTCCACCACATTTTTACATGAGTGTGGATTCGTAAGATCCTTTTTTCTTGATTCCCTACCTTTTCAGGGGTAAGACCATGTTCTGCATGTGGCTTTTCTTTCTCCTTTTCCTCCCACCCCCCGCCAGTAATAAACTATGTTGCAGACTACACCCTTATTTACCCAATGACTGTTTCACAAGAGTAGTGTGTGGTCTTGTGACCATGAGGCTCGATAATTGTAATTCCCTCTTGGCAAAACTCACCGTGGAGCTTCCTACTCTGCAGTTTGTAGTGAATGCCACAGCAGGTTTTATTGAATTGAGCAACTGTCATTCTTGCCTACCCTGCATTCTCTAAATTGCAGGCTTGGAAAATGGTAGAGATGGGCCATGTTCTACTTACTAATTTTTAAGGTTTTTAGCTATAAAAACATCTAAATCATGTCTCCAGCATGGACATGATTCTGTGCTGGAGATGTGATTATATATTTTCCTCTTCTCCAGAAAGTGTCATTGTCAGGTCCAATGCCTGTTTGTATCATTAAGACTGAATTCTTCAACATTAATCACTAATGTGTATGAGCCTATTTTATGATTAAAACACAGAGATAGATGTGTGTCAGGATTTTCTATAATTTGAAGTAGTCACAGTCAATCCTGAACCCTCCCCTGTCCTTTAAAGTGCTGAATAACACGGTGGACAGCTATTCCCAACAACTGGGAAAAGGGTAAGTGCTAAATGGTACTGCCAAGATCATCACTGGCAAAGCTCCTGTTTGGAGGAGACACAGACAAGCTTTTGTACTGCTGCTTGGTATATTTGGCTGACTTGGCTTTTGATTTCCTTGGCAGGACCAACCTGCTGCACAGACTGGATCCACTGTTTTTAAAAATGCATCTATGAACAGAGAAGATATTGGTTGCCAGACACTTAACTTTTTTAGAATCATAGAATGGTTTGGGTTGGAAGGGAACTTAAAGATCATTGAGTTCCAACCCCTCTGCCATGGGCAGGAACACCTCCCACTAGAGCAGGTTGCTCAAAGCCCCATCCAGCCTGGCCTTAAACACCTCCAGGGATGGGGCATCCACAACTTCTCTGGGCAACCTGTTCCAGTGCCTCACCACCCTCACAGTAAAGAATTTCTTCCTAATATCTAATCTAAATCTCTCCTCTTTCAGTTTACAATCATTTCCAATGTCCTATCACTACCCTCCCTGATAAAGAGTCCCTCCCCATCTCTCCTGTAGGCCTTCTTCAGGTATTAGAATGCCACAATAAGGTTTTCCTGGAGCCTTCTCTTCTCCTCAACTCTCTCAGCCTGTTCTCATAGGAGAGGTGCTCCAGCCCTCTAATCATCTTTGTGGCCCTCAACTGGAGTCATTCCAACAAGTCCATGTCCTTCCTGTGCTGAGGGCTCCAGAGCTGGACCAAGTGGGGTCTCACCAGGGCAGATTAGAGGGGCAGAATTACCTCCCTGGACCCACTGGCCACGCTTCTTTTGAAGCATCCCAGGGTGCTGTTTGTTTTCTGGGCTGCCAGCATGCATTGCTGGCTCATGTTGAGCTTCTCATCCACCAACACGTGCTACTCCTTCTCCTCAGGGCTGCTTTCCAACCATTCTGTGCCCAACCTGCATTTGTACCTGATATTGCTGTGACTCAGGTGCAGGACCTTGCACTTGGTTTGGTTGAACTTCATGAGGTTCACATGAGCCCACCTCTTAATCATGTCCAGGTCCCTCTGGATAGCATTTCTTCCTTTCAGCATGCTGACCACACCACACAGCTTCGTGTTGTCGGCAAACTTGCTGAGGGTGCACTATAACGACTCAATTTAGTCTTTGATGTATTTTGGATATGGCAACCCTAGTGCAAATGAAGGGAGAAATAGAGACAGTAGGGACTGGATGTTTTCAGAGGTGTTTTCCTTGATAGAGGCCCTCTCCCCTGCCCTCATCTCCAGTACATATACACTGTGCACATATGGTACAGGAAATCTGTGCATCTTGGGAGTGCCAGGTTCACTGTGTGTATACACAAGGCACATGTACACATGTACAGTAATCCCGAGGGGTTGAAAGTGCATTAAGTTGACAGCACACTTGAGGAGCCTTGGGTCAACAGAGGAAATAGGCAGAGTAGGCCTGGCATGCTGGGTGGTGTTGGGCTTGCAAAGGGTGTGTGAAGTCCTGTCATGTGGCCCTCCCTGATACTGAAATGAGATGATGCAGTTTGTCAACCTCTTCCAGAGTATGCTCAAACCTTAATTCCACTTGTAATCGTAACATTATCTCACTCCTTATCCCACAGATCTCTGTAGTCAGGTGTTTTAAGCCAAGCACCACTTATCATGTTAACCTGGAGGCACTTTCTAAGCCGCAGTTTATCATTATCTGCTGATCTGAGCCCCAGCTCTAGACCCAATTCCAGTATTATCCATCTAGGCCAGGACCCTCTTCTAATACCAGATATAAATAAAGCCAATAACCCTTTGATAGTTGGTTTTAGTCTGTGCTGGTATTTGCTGGGCCCTAGCCCTGACATTTCTTCCAGTTTTGAACATTATTGTAGCCAAATCACTGCTGCTAGTACTAGATTTTACCTTGGCTCTTCTTCAGATCAGATGTGTTGTCAGTAGTATCTGCAAGTAGTGACGCTAACCTTCGTCATTGCCTCTGCTACCTTTTTCTGCAGGTCTCTTAGAAGATACATAAGGAGGCAGTGGTCTCCTGAACAGATATTGTTCTCTTACTTATGTTCCCCTTTCATCCCAAAAGTTAACTCAGCTTTAACAGGAGCCTTATCTGTAATCGAGCCACACTTTCTTGTCTCAGAGACAAATATAGGTGGATGTTGCCTGGTGTTCTGGTGCCAGGCCTTTCCTAACCACTTTTAGGTAGATCAGTAATAATATTTGTTAATTCTAACTAAAAAATAACTGTTGTATAACTGCCGCTTCACAAAGATGAATTAGTGACCAAGATCCCATAGGAAACAAAACTTGTACTTAGTAAATCTCCATGCTGACCTTTTAGTTTGTATGAAAATTGCTTTCAAAGCAGCGTGTGCAGCATTGCTATAACAAATGTAAAGAAGATTACAGTTTGCAATGTTTTTATTGGCAGAAATTCACATTTGTGCTTTCCTTGTAAGCAAAAGAGGAAGAATAAATTGTTTGTGTCAACTGTCATCGCTTCTCCCTCTTGATATTTCAGGTATTTTAATTGTCACTTAGTCATTGGCATGGTGTCTAAAATGAAAAACTTAAGTCTATGTGATTTGAATGTCTTGGTAGTTCAAGTATGTGGGTGACTTCTTTCACTTGGAGGGAAATTAAATTTACAGTGGTGATACAGATCTACTTGTGTTTAAGTACTCTAATGGTAGTACAGATCAACTATCTATGGCATGTGTAGAGTTACAGAGGAAAAGAAGAGTATGTCCTGCATGGAGATGCAATTACAGGTGGGATGAGAAGATCTACATTCAGATCTAAGTATTTTGGAGGCTTCTTCTGAGTTTGAGGACATACATCATTACCATATAGATGGTATGACCCCATGTAAGTATAATATGGGAACCTGTCAGAGAGGAACCAGAAAATGCAGTTAAAAACAACTCTGTGTTCATGACAGACAGTTGAAGAGTTCATGTTACTGGAGTTCAAAGGCCCATAATTTTGCCTGGTCCACAAGGTTAAAATTAGTAAGATGCAGCTTTCTCTGAGTGTAATTCTGTTTAAGGCTGGGTTTGCTTTAGTATTTTATATGAGTCTGCACAACAGTATTTATGTTTCATTTCAAAGCAAGCAACTTGCAGTGTATTCTGTCTGCAGCTGGTGAAGATTTTAGAACCTCACTGAGATGGTAACCAACACCCCAGATGTTGTCTTTCATTTTATGTTAAAAAGACATTGGCCATTTGTGAAAATCATGCCCAAAAAAGACAATTGATCAACTCTGTTCTCAAGTCCTGTTAGTAGTGTACTCAAATGTCACATGCTAGTCTTTATCTTGATGGAACTTCTTTTAGAAAAAGGCAATCTGTGTCTCCACGTGTTGATGGGAGAGAGGGGGCAAGGTGAAATTACAGTGGGTTGTGAATCCTCCATTCCCTTCACTTTTGTTACTGTACTTGAGCTTGACTTGCTGGCATGACCAAAAATTAATCATCTTCTATCTGTGGATCTTCAGTTGTCCACATAGACTTTGTGTCTGAGACTCCTTTTGTAATGTCGGAGTCCCAACTCTTTGAGACCTTGAACATACAGCTGTCTAGATTTTGTACCTCTTAAGTTTAGGGGATGGGGACAGGTTCTCCTTTGGTTATTCCTTTTTGCAGTTGAACTCTTTGGGAACTCTAAGCTAAGAAGAAGCCCAAAGGTCTCCCAAAATGAAAAATCATACCCTCGTATCCTACTGTGACAAGGCACCCCCCAGGTGGATGTCCCTGGGGAGCTTGGGCCTCTAAAAGTGGACATTCTTGGTGATGGTCTGATCGGGTAGATGACTTTCATCGTCACACTCTCTTGCCACCCTTTCTTTCTGTGTTGCATTGACAGAAGTGGGACCTCTGAGTTCAGCAGTGAGGTCCCAAGGACCAACGTTCACCTCCCATGCTCAGGACCTTAAAAATGTTCCATTTGGGGCTCTTACCCTCCCAAAGCTGACTGAGAGTACACCTTTTTGTGTCAGCTACCCAGTGTCTTGAGACAGACACGTAGACATTGTCAAAGTCTCAGAAAAACAACTGCTGACATTGGGTTAACAAAAGAATATATAGATCTTTACTGACTAGGACCCAACCACAGGCATTTTCTTATTCCTTCACTGTTCTTTGGACTAACTAGGAATTGTCATAGAAATCCAGTAAATCTGCTATTTTTCTTGTGCCCAAACAAGCCTTGTACATTATGGTTATTCATTCAAACCGTAGTGTGTTTCTTCTGCCTGTGCTGTCATCTTGGCTGGGATCCATGTCACCTATATTTAGTCAACGCGTCCCTAAAGTTGTTTTTTTTGTTTGGTTTTGTTACCGTCACACCCATCAGCTCCTTTATCTGTTTTGCTGCAAGACCCCTCAAACATTTGTGTGGGCACATTTGAGGGACTGGCGAAGTAAACTGTGCTGCTGGCTGAGTTGTGAAAGGATAATATTGTCAATATTTGAAGCTCCGGTCCTGTACAAGCCCAGGGAACTGAGGACAGACTGCAAAATAAAGCGGAAGAGTCTTTGCATATTTTAGTCTTCGTAACATATAAGCGATATCTCCATGTTATTGGTTTTAAAACACAATTATGTAACAATAAGGACAGAGGTTTGATCTGAAGAGCTTTACAAACAGCTGCAGAGCAAGTGTATTTATGATAACTGAGAACTCTGCAAGTGGAAGATAAGTAGAAGCGGAAGTAAGTTGTACTGTTCACAACCCTTATTTTGAGAGGTTTTGCTTAGGACTGCATTATATCAAATGTACTTGCAAGGAGGTTGTCCCTCATGACTTCGGTCTTCCCATTAAAAAAAAAAAAAAAAAAAGGGGTTTTTTAAATTTTNCCATTAAAAAAAAAAAAAAAAAAAAGGCGTTTTTTAAATTTTCTTGCTTTAGTTACGCTGATCCAGAACATGAGAAGCGTCCCGTCCAAAGGCATGGGCTTAGATTGGAGTATCTTATTACAAGCTGGGAGGCAAAACCAATTCGCCTTTTCTGTGGTGATTTTCACCTTCCCATTATGGCTCACAGAAATTTATCTACACCAGTTAAAAACCCCTGTACCCATAATTCACATAATTATACTGGTATAACCTGTTTAAGGTCTAAAATAGTCAGAGGAATCCAAGGAGTTGTCCAACAAAAACAGGAAACACAGATTGGGTGTTTAGATTATTTTTATATATGGGGAGGTTAGAGCACCTGAAATTTGTGTGTGGCCTTTATGAATCTAAAAGAAGCAGAGTAGGGCATAGACTTTTTTCCCATCTGTTTTATGCTGCAATTATTATAAATAATTTGTACCTGGGTAAAAAAAAAGTTCCAGTTTTTAGTGTAGGTGGAAGGATTCTGCCATAGTGTATAAAATGCAGAATTTGTCATGACAGAGTTTCAGTTTTCCCTTTAAAAATACAAATGTCTAAAGCATGCAAAGCAATCTGTTAGAAGTAACACATCTGAGTATGAGGTTTAATCTGCAGCATCAAAGAACTTGTGTTAGTCAGCACTGCTGAAATGGACCCTGGAGCCTAAATAGATCAATAAGTGTTTACTTTTACAAGGTACGTTTTGTTTGATCAGATTAATTTGAAATTCTAACTGATAATTGGAAATCAGGGTAATGGTTGGTCAGCTAACATGGTAATGCTGTAGTGACCCATACCAAAGTGAAAAAAGAGCAGAGCTGCTGGTGGTTACAAAAGTGACCCATATCTTCTCTGCCCTACGGATTAACTCCAGCACTCCAGCGGGCAATGTAGACTGACCCATACAAAGCTGAAGGGATCTGCCGGAAAGTCTTTCCCTTCAGCCCACAACCACCTCCCCTCTCCAGGTGTTGAAACTGCTGAGCGCTCAGAAGGCTGTGATGGATTTTCAGATTCACTGCCAGCCTGGTAAAGGCAGTAGATCTGCTCAGGAAAATTAGCCAGGACAGCAGCTTGTCTTACATTAGGATTTGGCAAAGGTTCATCTTGTCAGAATCTAGTTGCCACCTATGTAGACTTTACAGTGTTGGATGTTCGTGGTGTTGCAGCTAGTTAGCTCTTCTGACTCCTTCCGCTACTTGAAAAATGCAGGGTATTTTTATACACGTTCACGTGACATCTTCTGCTGTGTCTGTAAGGCACAAGTGTTCTTTGATTTCCATGTAATGCCAACATCCCATAGGAAATATCCCATGTACCTTATCAGTATGGCTTGTATTATGTACATTTTGTGTGTGATACATGTTTTAGTAGACAAGTAAAGTAATGGTAACATTCAAAATTGCTGTACAATTTTCTCTCTCATATAGCGTTATGTGGAGTTCCTCGTAGCTGCCCTCACAGACCATATTCAAAACAGTAGATTAACTTGTTTCTGCAGTTTTTAAGTTATGCATATATAGCTCGTATTTGAAACAGGCAGTATAGGTGTTCTTGTAGCTGTAGTGGGATTTATGGGATGAGGGAGAGGTTCTTACTTAAGCCAACTGATTTAGCTGGGGGAAAATATGTTAGCCCGTTACAGGCTGAAACAAAAGGTCCAACAGCAGAGTCTTCAGGTGCTTGTCTGCTATAAATTTTGGAGTGTCTAACTTTTGTGAGGTGTTAGAGCCTCACAATCCATGACCCCATTCAGGAGAGGAGTCAAAAGTGGCTGTGAAAGCTTTGCCTTTTTTGTTTCTTGCCAGGACACAGTTGACTAGATGTGAGGATGCTCAGAACTTTTTTTTTGCTGATAGCAGTTGTGTAAAAAACTGTATTTCACTTGTCATATTGCTAGTTCAGAGTCCCTTTAAGGATAATACAATTGCATTGCCAAAGAAAATGGAAGCAGTTGTAGATGCTACAAAATTACTCAATTCATTATAAAAGCATATGGTACTGTAACAGCAACATGGGAAAAGTAATGAAATGGAGTGAGGGCCCTTTAATTAAACCACTGTGATCTTGCTTTTGAATTATTCAAGAGGGAGCCTTGGGCTGGAAGCAAAGTTTCTTTTGGTGCACTTATTTCAGTGCCGGTAACAGTATTAAAAGAAATAAAACGTTTGGAGGACAGTTGTTTGAATTGACTTAAAAGTACCACTAATTTTACAAAGTAATAATCTTTCTTTTTTAGCTATGTGATTATTTTTAAGATGCTCTTGATTACTGTGTTCCCATGATGCTATTTTCTGCTCCCCTTTCCTTAGTGTAGTGTTGCAGGCTGTATTCTAGAAAAATATTTAAGCGAAATAAGGCCATTTGATGCAAAGAAATAAATAATGTACATTAGATTGTGCTGTCCCCTGAAGATCTGAATCTAAAAGTCAAAATATCATATTTATCCCAAAGGTGGGTCTGTAGACAGGAAATGTTTTGCATTTCTTAGTAAAAGGATTTTTACAGTAGGTTTTTGTTTAAAATATGTAATTGCAGCATCCTTAAATAGTATTGTAACTGTACCAGTTCTAAGGGATAGTTTTCAAAAGGCTATTGTCCATGAGATGCATGGCCCTGAGTGTATGTTAAATTATTGATTTATAAATATTCTTAATGAATAACACAGTGGGAAAAGCAGTCTTCTTCTGGGTGGTGGCTTCAGTGCATTTCTCAGGTAGTTTTAGCTTTGCCCTGCTGTGTCACTTGGGCCATACCGTCCCAAAACTTGTGCCTCTATGCAGAGGATTCCTGTATGTGTAGCTGTGGAGAACTGATTTAACATTTTAATCTAGTAGCCTTCCTAATAACTCACATGAACTTGTGACACCCAACAAAATGGTCCTGAGAGATGAACTCCTTGAATTACTAAGTTTGGCAGAGCATTTGTTGAAGGGAAGTTGTGTAGGCTAGCCTGGATGCTGTAGGAAGACAGCAGGCATGGGAATTCAGGTATTTTGTGTGGAGAGGTGAAGCGAACTGTCAGAGCTGAGTAGCAACCATGGCTACTTGTTGTTTGGACACCCAAACTAAATCATATAAAGACGAAGATTTAGCTGAGGGATTGGCAGGGACAAGGATCTAAGGGAACCCAGCTGAACGCGAAGGCAGTGCTTCATATGCTGCTCTGAGTTTGCTTTGTGTAAAGCCTGTAAAAGCAGGCAGTAGGAAGCTTGGTTGGGGGTTTTTTTGGTTGTTTTTTTTTGGGGTTTTTTTTTTTGGAAGCCTGGTTGGATGGAAAACAGAGGAGGTTTTTTGCCTTTGCCCTGAGGAGAGAACAAAACTCTTTGTTTTATTGTTACTTATGTATTTGCATCTCTGAGAGAGAGGCTAGAAACTCAATCTTAAGCACTAGAAAAACTGGGAGTTCGTTTTATTGTTATTGAGTTCATGATGGCAAGGAAGAACAAGATACATCGAGTGATTTAAGCCAAAAGAGAGATCTGTGGGTTTTTGCCTGCCTTTCTCTTAGGACTAAGCAAGCTTGGAGTTGACACAAGGCGGTCTTAATGAGCAATTGTATTTGTTTTTCCTTTTTGGCATGCCAAGATTTCTTGATGGGAGCACTAAGACAAACACTTGCTTTAGGTGAGCAAATTCACATGAAGCCAAATCTCATTTTGAACTGATCTGTTCTAATCAATTCATGTCCATCAATGCACTATATCATACTGTGTGGAACAAGCCCAAATATATGTATTTTTTACCGTCACACACAGTTGCACAGAGAGATGTAAAATATTGCTGCTCTCAATCCACTTTTTAAAATGGAGAGATTATAAGGCTACGCTTAAAAACATGACGGCATTGGGGGAAGAAGATGAGCTATAGGGTTTGTTTCTTTTAAAAACTTTTACTTCTGTGGTAGCATGTAATATTAACAAGCAAATGAAAAAACTGAAGTTCAGGAGAGTATTAGTCAGCATGATTGATTAAGTCTTTTCATGTCTGGACAGAGGAATTGTGTCACGGTAGAAATATTTTTAATGGCTCAGAGGTAAAAAAAAAAAAGCTAAAACCCCCCACTTTTCGAGGCAACACACACATTTGATTTGGAAATAAAAATATTCAGTAAGTTAATTTTGTCTGTGTGTTTGCATTTAATTTCTTATAACCCTATACAGAAAGTGAAGGGATTCCTGTGCCTTAGTGTGATCAAGAAAGCTGGGGACAGTTTGTGTAAATCCCTTTAATGTAATTTTAAAGCAGCTTTGAATGTGACAAGTCTTTAAGTGAATTACGTTGATAGACAGGTTTCATTAATTAAAGTGATGTCATTTGGTGTCTTAAACAGTTGTCCTGATTTTTCATTCTGAGCAGTGTAATTGGAGGTGAACACATGGTCTGCGTTACTTTGAAAGTAACCACTGTGCTCCTTTTGAAAGGGTGATGTCAGTCCTTTTCACATTTGAATGTGTTCAAGAGCAAAGAAGGGGCATTTATTGCAATTTCTTGTCCTGCAAATGGCTCTTACTGTGCTGAGAGCCAAGGCGCTTTGCAGGGGACTTTCCAGTGAAGAGCCTGGTTGCCAGAGGCACTTTGCCTCATGATATCACCTTCAGCAGAAACGTTGAAATCTGTCCTTACAGGAAATCTTTGAAAAAAACCAAACTGCAAGATAGATGCAGAAAGTGTGCCTCTGGACGTGATAGGTTGGTTTTCTTTCTTTCCTGCCTGGGACCTTTCTGTCAAGAGCGGCTGAAGAGGGAGAGGGGATGTGCCCGCTCCTTCTAGGCCCTCTCCTGGTGGCCAGAGCACGCGTGGCACATCTCTTAGGGTCAAGGGAGCAGGTAAAACAGGATGGACGTCTCTGTCGTGTCCAGGACACTTTCTGCCGTAAAGATGAAACTCGAGAGGTTTGTAATCACCCACCGGGTGTTATTTCTGCCAGAGTGCACAGCAATGAAATGCTGAGGTGAGATAATTGGCAAGATAACTAGGCCACCCCCCCCCCCACACACCGACTC
>VZRU01001112.1:0-36332 GCA_013398155.1 Pedionomus torquatus
TTCCAACTCTAACCGTTCTATGATTCTCTGCTTCTATGATTTAAGCCATGCAGATCACTTACAGCAGGCACAAGCTAGGGGAAATGCTAAAAGATGGGGGAAGAGATTCATCTGCACTGACAAAGTGCCCCAAATGGCAGCTCCCTATAGCTCCCCAAAAGACTGCCTGGGACCCTTTTTGCAGAACTACATGAGAATGTGCACACATGATGCACCACAGAACCTGAGTAGGATTGGCAAACACTTTGTTAATATCCTACCTGTTATGACTGTTAGATATGCAGTGTGGGACTCCTGCACGGACCCTGGGATGCCAACAAGGTGCCAAGGTAAGACAGCAGCGAAAGACTTCAAAGGAAGGGGAGGACAAGCTGCAGGGACAGTGTGGCTTGGAGGATTGGTGTGAGTTGAGTGGGAGAGAGTAACCCAGCCTTTCAGTCACATCTTCTCTGGCTGTGACTTTGTAACTGGTTGTGTATGAAACCAAGATATATTGAGTGACGAGATATATTTATGTGTTCTCCTTGGAGAAATAGAATCATAGAATCATCCAGGCTGGAAGGGACCTCCAAAGGTCATCTAGTCTGACCTCCCTGCAGTCGCAGGGACACCCCCAACTAGACCAGGTTGCCCAGGGCCTCATCGAGCCTCGCCTTGAATATCTCCAAGGAAGGGGCTTCAACCACCTCCCTGGGCAACCTGGTCCAGTGNCTCAGAGTAAAGAATTTTTTTCTAATATTCAACTTAAATCTACCCTTCTCCAAATTAAGTCCATTACCCCTCGTCCTATCACAGCAGGCCTTTGTGAACAGACCCTCCCCAGCCTTCCTGCAGGCCCCCTTTAGGTACTGAAAGGCTGCGATTAGGTCTCCCTGGAGCCTCCTCTTCTCCAGGCTGAACAATCCCAGCTCCCTCAGCCTGTCCTCATAGCAGAGGTGCTCCAGCCCTTTGATCATCTTTGTGGCCCTCCTCTGGACCTGCTCCATCAGGTCCATATCCTTCCTATATTGAGGGCTCCAGCCCTGCACACAGTACTCCAGGTGGGGTCTCACCAGAGCAGAGCAAAGTGGTAGAATCACCTCTCTGGATCTGCTGGCAACACTTCTTTTGATGCAGCCCAGGATGCGATTGGCCTTCTGGGCTGCAAGTGTGCACTGCCTGCTCATGTCTAGCCTCTTGTCCATCATTACTCCCAAGTCCCTTTCTTCTGCGCTGCTTTCCAGTACCTCATCCCCTAATGCCCATGTTTTCATTTTAAGTAGCATTAGGTAGCTTCATAATTACTTGTAAATATTCTTTATCAGTTCTAAGAGCCAGATGGTACAGTAGATAACTTTCATTGACTCCTGAAAATCAGAGAAGACTCCAACTGGACACCATTTACCTTGTTTTTTGCTGTTCGGAGTACATGTATTTTACAGCTTACTTGAAAACAGAAGACCAAGATGAGCCCTCACAATGGTGGCAGGCAAACCCCCCATACCGAGTTTGGCACCAGTGGTATGTAATTGCTGAAGCTGCAGTGTCAATCCAAAATACACATGCTGCTCAGCAGCAGTGAGTGTGGGCTCTTTCCAGGTAGTGTCCATCTACTCATGGTGCATGGGGCTTGTGGGGGACCTTTGCTTTCATCGGAATAGGTCCTGCTGTAGCTTTCATGGAGCATCTGTGCTAGATGAACTCTGGTTTGGACAGGACCTGCATCTCCTGCCCTCCATCACTTCTGTCTCGGAAAGTAGCCCCCGGCCTTCGAGTTCGTCTTTCCCTAAAGAAAATAAGGAACAGTCAGAATTAAAACACAAGGTAGATGGTTTAGAGACTGCATTTCTGCATTCCCTCCCTTTTTGGAGGGTGATCAGAGTGACAGTAAAGGAGCGATACTCGAAAGGGGGACAGAGGCGGTTGCTGAAGAGGCAATAGATGAGGGGGTTGATGGCACTGTTCAAGGCTGGCAGGTTCTGAATGATCACAGATGCATAGAAGCGCTCTTTGGTCTCAGGGAGTATGTTGAAGTTGTCCAGGATGTCAAAAAGAAAGTAAGGGCTCCAACAGAGAACAAACGCTGGAAGAGAGAGGAAGGGCTTGGCATTAGATAGTGTAGCTATTTGGGGATGTAATCACACACACACAGACCACAGAGAGACTGTAATAACAAATAAACATTTGCTCATGCAAAAAAGATTCTCTCCACATTCAGGGTCTTATTTAAGGGAATAGTTATTAGATTGGGTTCTTATTTGTCCTTATTTTTATTTTAATGTCCATAAAATATATAATGTGTGCTTCTCTAGATTTTTAAAGTACTCCCTCTAGATGTAAAGAGGTTCTTGTGAAGACTGCACAACTCATAAAGGGTAAATAGGTAGCCAGTTAAAGCATCATCAATTACAGTGAAGTGCTCTTTTAGTGGTCCCCTGAGTGAGCAGCCAGTCCAAAGGAACAAAGCACCAAGGCGCCACTCCATGACAGTGCTGCCTGTCACATTCACCTATTACAAAAGGGCTCTTGGACACCCAGGAGAAATAAATTACTTCCTCTCATGCCACTTTAGGTCAGACCAGTGTGTCATTTTGCATGCTGGTTGGAGGTACTGTGTGTTAGTGGACCATGCAAGGACGAAGACTCTCTTAAATCCTACACTGGAATTTGAGAGATTAATTTGAAGGAGGACTGCATTGTTCATAGTCCCTGTTTTTATTCAGAGGTGGTAGAAATACCACCTGCAGATGGCTGCAGATCTACCTTTATTTGTAGGAATGAATCCATCCCTCACAAATTTCTGACATCTCCTTTCACAAAGAAGGGGTTTTGATTCAAGATCTACATAGAAACAATGGGGCAGGCATTTTACTCCACTAAGCAACTGGGTTGTGAATATGGGGGTATCTGTGAAATCAGACATATGTGATCTCTCCCTGACCCAATGAGACAGCAGACTGACCTTCTGTTGGCTTTCTTGTCACCTTAATCAGTATTTTTTTGCTGGCAGTCAGTGAAGTGCTTACTGCAGGTGCAAGGAAAAGGTAAAATCCCTGTTTTTCTAGAACAACTGGCAGTGTTAATGCACAGTTACCAGCGAAATAGCAATGCAGAGTGTCAGCATGTAGATCCCAGCAAGTGCCTTTAGAGCAAGACATGGTGCCTTCCTCTGCATGTCAGGAGGTGCTGGGTCCTTTGAAATACTGAGCAACCAGATGAACCCTTAACATTTGACGGAATTGCAGAAGTTGCTGTCTGACAAAAGTTTTCTCTGATTGCCACACGGAAAAGTTCAAGCTCAGAGAAGCTGCTCTTGGGCTTCTGAAGAGCAGGAACCACACACACACCAATGTCACTGCTTAAGAGCCAGCTAAGCACTTTGGCTGTCAAGAGGAAGGGGTCAAATTTTTTTAGTGGTGCCCAGTGCCAGGGCAAGAGGGAAAAGGTGCAAACTTCAAGAAGTTCCATCTAAACATGAGGTGGAACTTCTATCCTGTGAGGGTGGCAGAGCCCTGGAAGAGCCTGCCCAGAGAGGTGGTGGAGTCTCCATCTCTGGAGACATTCTAAACCCCGTGTAGACACATTCCTGCACAACCTGCTCTGGGTGGACCTGCTTTGGCTGGGGTTTGGAATAAATGATCACCAGAGGTCTCTTCCAACCTGACAGCATTCTGTGATTCTATAAGCACCTCAGTAGTAGTTACCATCACAACATCATTCCATCTGAATTTTGGATTGCATTGGAAGGAGAAGTGGCAGGTGATGGCTGTCAGCCCTTGGGAATAAATAGCTCTGGTCACCTTCCTGCCTGTCTCCAGCATCTAATCACCACCCCTGTGTGACGCTGCCTTTATTTATCAAGATAAAATATCAGCCTCCTAATTCCACCAGGAAAATATCATCTCCCTGGGAGATGGAGTACACCTGCTCTGAGTCATCTGCTGCCTGGTCAGGAAGGGAGAGCTTCTTTCCAACTCAGCAGGCAACACACCTCCCACATAAAATTCAGCTGCTCTGATCCCTCACCTTCCCTTCCTCTCCCTTGCACCACTCAGCAGCTAGAATACCACATATAGTCTCTAAGCTGAAAAGGCAACTGATTAGGCAAGTGTTTTATCGGCTTGGACAGGAAGCAGATGAGCCCTTCCTTTGTTCCTTTTAGGAAATGTCTCTTCCTTACTTTATGCCCATGAGAGGCTGTGCATATCATTTCATTTGAGGCTTATGCCAGATGCCTAAAATAGAATTGTAGAATTGTTTGGAAGGGACGTTTCAGATCACTGAGTCCAACCATCAACCTAACTGATAAAAACCATCACTAAACCATGTCCTGAAGCACCACATCTATCCATCTTCTAAATACCTCCAGGGATGATGATTCCACCACTTCCTATCAGCCTGAGGATAGGGGAGGAGAAGGTCAGAAAGCAAATCAGGGGATCTAGGTAAAGCTCCTTCTCTGAGCCATCTACTGCACTTTATCTGCTGATGGCTGGGGGAGCTGAGGAAGGCCAGTGTCCTGACGTCAGCATCCTCCCTAGCTACCGGCTGTGGGGCTTCTCACTTACCAAGGATAATGACGATGCTGTACTTGATTGCTTTCACTTTTGCCCTGGATATGAACCCACGACTGGTGTAGCCAGCAGAGGTTTTACCACCTGGGGAAAGAACAGTTCAGCTAGTAAAAAGGTGGCTGGTGTGTGGACGTGTCAGTGCGTACCTCTGCAGACAGGGTAGAGCCTGTCTTCCCCAGCATCAGGCCAGCGCAGTGTTTCTGAAGTTCAGATCCTTGGAAACCTGTTCAAGTTGGGTCCTCAAAACCTTGAGCCACTCAAAATTCAAAGGGGAAATGTAAGCAGAAGAGGCCTTTCTGAAGCATTGTGGTGGTTGGGTGTTCCTGATCCTTGACACTTAGTCAGGAGAACCACTTCCTACATGCCCAACTGATAAAAACCACATGCCATCACACTTACAAAAATGGAACCATAGTTGTTGTAGGAGATGTTTTCCGAAAGGAATAGACAGCTGTAATTAAAAACACAGAAGAAACATCCTGGCAAAACAAAATTCCTGTTCTCTTTGAACCACTTTTCAGTCAGAAGGCTTTTAAAAGCCACCTACTCCTTTCCCTTAATCTCTTACTTTTTTTGATGCTTTGGATAATCAATCATGCGTTTTACTCTCCATGTTGACTCAGTAATGAAATACAAAATGCTGTTAGACTAGCTTTTCAAAGGTGAAGTGGGGCTTGAATTGAGAAGCAAATCCTATGCAGTCTTACACCAAGGCTGGTTGATCTCATATCCTCTGAATTCACACTGATGTCTCCAAGAATCAAGTTCGGTATTTGGATAACAGTACCAGCAGGTTTGCAATAATATGCCTGATTTCATTATTCATGTCAATTTACTGTTCATGTTGCTGGGTCAGAATAAATAAGTGCACTATAGTGAATATACAAGGAGGCCATTTTTTAATCTAAATGTCTTTAAACTCCTAGTCCAAATTTAGGATTGGAATTTTGATTAATGTAATTGGAAATAGTTCTGTTTAACACACGTGTTTGCACCTCTCATACAAACAGCATATTAAGACTGTGTAATTTGTAAGGAAAAATAGGTAAATAAAATTAGTGATGATGTCTCACTTGTTATCAGTGAGACATCCCATATAGATACTTGGAAATGAGTCCATACTTAATATTACTAGAAATCACTTGTTGACTTACAGAGCAGAATATACCTCTTGGACATGGTGAATGACCTTTTTTTTTTCAAGACTAGTTAATAGTGATTATGTTGGTGTCGTGAAGATCATTAGAAATCAGTCCTGCTCAAGCTTTTCAAAGGAGGAGTAAATCTTAGATTTTTAATTTACAGATATCAGGTTGACATAAGGATATCTGAATCACACTTCCATGGTTCTGCTTCAGGCAAGTACCAGCAATTTGGTCCCCATAGTTTGATGTGTTACCAGTCACTGCTTGTCTGCACTGACTGGTTACATGCTCTTACAGTTGTGTTGTAATCCTACAAGCATAAATTAACATACTTTTCTTCATAACTAATAGGAAAGGCAGCTGACAAGGGAGGATATTGAAATGGTTTGTACTCGGATTCTTTGCCAGAATCAATCAGAACATTATTCTGAAAATGGGCAAAATTTTAGGAATAGGGATTCTAAGTTCTACAATAAGGACATTTTTTTACCTTTTAATTTTTTTCTTGCAGATGTTTTCTATTGTTTCCCTAAAGGGGATTTAGCATCAAAGGAAAGAAGATAAAAAATGCAGGAGAGAGTTATGAATGAGCAATTATAGAAACTCCATTTCCCACTGCAGGGGTCCAGTGTGACACGGTGTGTTCAGGCATTCCTGGATTTGGAGAAACCAGAGGGATTCAGATCATGAGGCTGGAGAAATGTGTGCTGAGACTCACCAGGGCAGCTGGATATGATGACAGCCTGAGCTTTGCTCTTCATCCAGATGGTTCGAATCACGATTGAGTATATGACACTAACAGAAGGGAAAGAGTCATTGATGTTATGAGCCACAGTATATTTAACTAAATCCCAGTCATTCATGTTCTATGAATGTACTTATTTATGTGTAGATGTATATGTATATGGATGTATTTATGTATAGAGATGATGGGACTTCACAGGAATAATAATAATGACTTCAATAATAATAAATAAAATATGATTCTCCTGTAGTAGTTCTCAGAAACAGACCTGAAGAGTTTTCACCATGGAAGTTGCTATAGTTGTCCTGGGTTTGCCTATGTTATATCTGTGGTGCAGAGGAATGCAACTATTTGGCCCAGATCTCACAGGCAAAATCTTGCTGGGGATTTTGAGCGAGCTGAGTCCAAATCTGCCTGGGTACCAGCCCCAGGCAGGAGGCTCCTCATCCCTGCAGAGGGGTGAGCTTGTGGGACTGGGAGCTGCAAGAAGGACGCTAGCCCTGAAACAGGGGAAGCCAGGGAGATGCTGTAGATGCCCCATCACTGGAAGTGTTCAAGGTCTGGTTAGATGGGGCTTTTAGCAATCTGATCAAGTGGAAGTTGTGTTTATGGCAGGTGGCTTGGACTAGATGATCTTTAAAGGTCCCTTCCGACCAAAGCAGTTCTATGATTCTATGATAAGTGGGTGGACCTATTTCAGCTGTGTGTACGGTTCCGGTTTGGTCGTACTTTGTGAGCATAAGGCTGACAAATAAAGCAGTGTCCTGGGGATGTCAACAGGGGCAAGATCCATAAGAAATGCAGTTGAGTAAGGCACTGCTCACTCTGAGGTCTTGAGGTCCTGGGACTGTAATCGAGGAGGACAGAAGCAGGTAAATGGGAAAAGCTAGATTAGTCATAACCACATGTTGATATTTAGAGGGGAATATATGTATTCTTTTAATGAAAAAGATGAAAAAAGCCCTAATCTACAATGACCATGGATAATTATGACTTTTCCCTAGGTGATAACAAATCTGAAGGTCTCTTTATTTAATACAGAAAAGGTAAAAATAATTCCTTTAAGCTGAAGAGCTCTTTGAATCCACATCCTGGATGAGGATGTTACCATTTCAGCAATTTACATATAAAAAATACAAGGTCTTGCTCTGTCTGCCTTTTTTCATGCAAGTGTGAATAACATGCAGCTAAAATTGCTAGGCAACAGCATACTTTTGACTGGTGTTTTTCTTTTTAGACCACAAAGGAAGACAAAAAAATATTTTAAAATATTTCAGCTAATGCACTCAGGTTGTCATGTTTTTATGATGTAAAAACCAAGGATCATAACAGAAGGCCTGGGACATTAATTGCCATACACCTTAGTGGTGACTCTGTACAACTAGGGAGATTATTTCAGGATGTTTTGTAGTGTCAAGGATGTATCTTACTATCACCTGGCTTATTTTTATTATCAGAAGAGATATTGTACACCTTAGAGCTTTCAGACTGATATCTGAGCATTTCCTACAGCATCTTCAATTCCTAGACACCCTTACAAAGGCAGTATTTGTATGTCTTGGAGGTTTCCTTTCTGAAGATGTTTCAACCGTGTGGTTTCCAGCCTTAATAGGAAAGAGCTGGAAATGCAACGGGTGGTCTGGAGCAGAGCAGAAGAGGATGTGCCCAATGAGAGTTTGCACACATCTGCTGCAGACTCCGGCCTGCCCTCCCTAGTCCCCTCAAGGGTACAGCATGGCTACCAGCTGACTTGAACATTTTCTTTTTATCTCCTGGCTTTTCAAGAACCTGTTTATTTATAGAATAAAAGAATGATTAGAGTCAAAAGGGACTTTCAAGATCATCCAGTTCTAATCCCCCTGCCATGGGCAGGGACATCTCCCAACAGACCAGGTGGCTCAAAGCCCCATCCAGCCTGGCCTTGAACACCTCCAGGGATGGGGCAGCCGCAGCTTCTCTGGGCAACCTGTTCCAGTGTCTCACCACCTTCACAGCAAAGAATTTCCTTCTGATATTTAATCTAAATCTCCTCTCTTCCAATTTAAAAACGTTGTCCCTTGTTCTGTCACTACACTCCCTGAAAAAGAGTCCCTCCCCATCTCTCCTGGAGCTTCCGTCAGATGCTGGAAGGCTGCTCTAAGGTCTCCCCAGAGCCTTCTCTTCTCCAGGCTAAACAGCCCCAGCTCTCAGCCTGTCCTCATAGGAGAGGTGCTCCAGCCCTCTGATCATCTTCATGGCCCTCTGCTGGACCCATTCCAACAATTCTATGTCCTTTCTCTGTTGAGGACTCCAGAGCTGGACACAGGACTCCAGGTGGGGTCTCACAAGCACAGAGTAGAGGGGGAGAATCGCCTCCCGCAACCTGCTGGTCACGCTTCTTTTGATGCTGCTCAGGATGACGTTGGCTTTCTGGGCTGTCAGCGCACACTGCTGGCTCCTGTTGAGCTTCTCATCCATGAGCACTCCTCTCCTCAGGGCTGCTCTCCAGCCATTCTCTGCCCAACCTGTATTTGTGCCTGGGATTGCCACATCCCAGGTGCAGGAATCTGCACTTGGCTTGGCTGAACTTCATGCCATTTGCTCTAGCCCACATCTCCAGCTTAGCAGCTGGTGCACTTTTACTTCATACTGGCAATGATGGAAAATTCATGTATCGTTTCTCTTTCATTTGTTCCGATGAAGAATAATGTGTTCTAAGAAAATTTCCAACCAGCTCCTAAACATCCTGTTTCTATTTTCTCCCTGGCCTGCTATCTCTAACCTAACCTTTTTATTTGTAGTTGAAACAATATCCCCTGTGTAGCAAACCTTTACATGTTCAGCAGGACTCACTCAGCATTGCCTGATCATCAGAATGGAGGAGACTAATGTGGTAGTCAAGATACTCAGACTCCCTTCGTCTAGCCAGGAGCCACAAGTATGGCATTAGAAAGTCAGTCTCCTCGCTTGCTTCCTTCCATCCCTAGAAATTCTGCCCTCTTGGCCACAGAGTCTGGTAGGAGCATCCCTTTGGATGAGGCTATAGGGGCTATCTTCTTCATGTACCAGTCGCAGGATGTGACCTCACAGGCCCTGCAACACACTTGGCATTTCACATGTGAGATTCCACACTGTTTCATTTGAATCCTTCCTTTTCAGAGTCCAGAGGAAAGTTTAATTCCCAGGTTAATCCAGTGACTTCTAAAGTGCTGCCAGTACAATGGATTTGTACTGGTGATTTTGACTCTCTTCATCTTCCATTTCCCTACAACTGGATCCATTGGAGCCTTCCTTGTCAGGAGGGGACCAGAGGTGGTGTAAAGCTGCTCAGGGTGTTAGGAAAGATGAGTTACCTGTTGTGCTATGTAAACTTCCCAGTGGCTGTTTTGACAGGCACAGTTATGTCTTTATGCTTTAATCTTTCCGGGATTCCAGATTTTATTAGTGCCTAATCTTTTCTTTTCTTTCTTTTTTTTTTTTCCTTCCCAGCTATGCTGTCATAGAGCTAAGAAACTGGAGTTTCCAGAAATGTGTCACCCAAAGCTTAAGATCATAAAAGGCATCTGTGTGTGTGTTTGAAAGCAACAATAATTTTATTGAGAGAGAACTTACGGAACAGAAGCCGTATTTTTCTTACGGGGGAAAAGCCAGGTTTTTGCAGTTTTTTTTCAGAATGCATTTGGGGCTTCTTTCTTTCTGTAATACAAGCCTGGAGGAGGATGTGGCGGTTGGTGTCATCGGAAAGAGTAGGAAGAAATTCTCACTCGATGCAAAATGAAGTGGCAGATGAGCAAAATGTAGCAGAAGACAGATGACGTCTGGTGTTCTGATGGACAGGAGGGTGCTTGGCAATGGTCTGCACCATTCTGACGGTACCGTAATCTCTGTTCCCTTCCTCCATACATCAAGATGCTTAGCTTTCTCTGCCAGGTCGTACAAGCACGCTGTACACATTGCCACAAACCTCATTTGCCAAAACATCCTTGTGTACTGCTTGCTCTTGTCTCCACCAGCAGCACCAGGAGATGGGATGTAAGTGGTGTTAGGTCCAGATGTTGTCAGGTTCCTTTGTGTCCATTGTTCTTCTTCTAGCCCTCCCTGGGGATTCTTGGGTGCTTTATAAACATGTGCTTTAGCCATTTTAATGCACAGTATGGTGCTTAAATACGGTATGTATGAGTTGTTGTGGCCTGTTATTTGCAAGTGAGAGATTAATGAAAAGGAAGAGCAAGCTCTGGTGGAGCAGTCAGACCTAGGTGAAAAAAAAATCCAAACCTTTTTAAGAAAGAGCTGCTCAGAATTTGAAGATAGGATAGAAAGGACATGCTGTTGATCTGAAAATGCAGTGATTTTTCTAGCCCTGATAAAATGCATATAGGGAAAGGTGGCAGGAAATCAGGAGAATATGGTTCTGTACCTCAGCAAATTAAATTCATTCCATCTCCAAAACCAATTTAGCTTGATCCAAATTCCAAACGGACTAAGCTGCATGTTCACTGTAGCATTCTATTTGTGGTGTTTAATTAAGACCCCATTGGTAATTACAGCATTCTTTGTCCATGTAAATAGCTAACTTATGGTTAGTCATACAAATGTTACTGTGAATAGTCCCACTGTGTCTTTATTTTTAGTTCATAGATTACTTTTGTTATGGAAAATAAAATTTCTTCTGGTAGAGCTACATATTGATTTTAACAATCATGAGAGATATTGATCTGATCTAAACAGAGATATTCTGTTTTAAATACATGATTGTGCTATGACAGTGTCCCACCCAGTATTTATTATTAAGACAAACCTTTACAAAAAATACACTCAAGCTCTCTGCTAATTGCTTCTATTCTATAGATATTCTATAGATGGATATTCTATATCCAGCATCTATATTATATAGATGGATATTCTATATCCAGCATGTTTTTCCTGTACTTTATTTGTGCAAAGCGATGCAGCTGCATTACGTTTTATGGGAGCTAATTTACAGCACTATATAGCCAAAGATAAAAGGCCTATGTAACTTAATCTGAACAAACCATTGTAGGCATGTATAACAGATAAGTGAGCAGACGGGCAGATATTTGGATATATGGGCAAGATCCAGGCTTTTTTATTTAGAAATGGAAATTGCAAGCAAAAATGATTGCGCTCACTGAAGCTCAAACAATTACCTTTGGTGTTTTTATTAATGCTATTTTTATTCCCTTTATTTGATTTAATACAAACAAATAAAATTTATTTATTCTTTTTAAAATTTCATTGTAACGTCTTGGATTTAGTTAGTTCCGTATTTTTCATTTTAGCTGATTCTCGGTTTTCTCTTTTAATTATTTTTCTGCTGATCCAAAGCAAATGTGTTCTTTGGAATTTTGATTTTTAAACAGCATGTGGATTTTTTTACAATTTTTACATTTTTTTTAACCTCAGTTTAGGATCATGTTAGGAAAGCGTCTATGTATTACCTGTATCAGGTTAAAATATATAAAAATATATATTAGGCAATCATGAATAACAGGTAAAAAGGCAGAATTTCTCTGGATGTTTCAGATTATGATTATAGTTTGGCACAGAGTAGTAATACAGAATAAAATCCTGGTAGCTCACCTGACTCCTTGTCACAGGACCTGAGGGGCCCAGGTGCAAATATTTGCAAGAGAATGGTTTGTATTCTTGATCTGACCCATATTTAGCTTCTGTTCACCAATGTCCCAGAGGTATTCAACTATCACAGGTACAGTTTGAGCTCTGTTTGGCATATCTTGGCATGGGAGGAATGGCTGGTGACACTTGTCCCAGGTTATGAGAGAAGCAATTATTGCTGCCTGCCTAGTTCATTTTCCTGAATTTTCTGGTTTTGGTTCATTGAAAATATCAACTACAGAAAAAGTGATAGATGAGTCTAAATAAGAGGGAAGAGCAGGCCAAGTTTCTAAGTGCTGCAAAGAAGAACCTGATGCAGGATGTGTGCTTTTCCCTGACCAACATGGAGATAGTGGTGAGGAGGGGAAGCTTTACAGGAGAAGAAAAATACTCTTCCCTTTCGCCAGCTCTCAAAAATAACCATGCATTTGGGCTAAAATCTCAGCTTTTCATTCTCTTTTTGTTATTCAGGTCTTGTTTGTTTGTATTATAATCAGATAAAAAACTCATGAAAGCTCCACGAACTGTTCCATAGCTGATTGCTGATTCTCCAGTTGTGAAGAAGTGGTGGGAAGAGACCTCCCAAGTATTTAAGTTTTTGAGGGCTCTTGCAGTTTTGTTCACAGATTGCCTTTTTATATGTATTTCCAAAGAAGGGCGATGTATCCAGGGTTTAGAGCACGCATCTTATGAAGGGTGGTTGAAGGAGCTGAAGAGGAGCCTGAGGGAAGAACTTCTTACTCTTTCCAAGTCCCTGAAAGGAGGGTGTAGCCAGGAAGGTTGGTCTCTTCTCCCAAGGCACAGGCCACAGGACAAGAAGAAATGTCCTCAAGTTGTGCCAGGGAAGGTTTAGGATAGATATTAGGAAAATTTTCTTTTGTCAAGAGTTGGAATGGGTTGCCCAGGGAAGCGATTGAGTTGCCATCCCTGGAGGCATTTCAAAGATGGGTAGATGTGGCACTTAGGGATATAGTTTAATGGTGGAGTTGGAAGTGTTGGGTGAACAGCTGGACTTGATAATCTGAAATTTCTTTTCCAATCTAAACAATTCTATGATTCTTTGATCTATTAAAAAAAACCAAAACAAACAAAACAAAACAAACAAAAAAATAGGACATTTTGTCTTATTCTCTTGGTTCCTGTTTTATGTAATAATCTACAGGGTTTCCTCACACCATGTCTGGGGGATTACCTCATTGGTGGAAGGGTTTTCCAGACTGAGCATAAGGTTATTGGCTAAATAATTTATACCATGGGCTGCAGTGTTATAACACAACTCCTGTGAGTTAGTTGAAGGCTGTGTCAGGAATGTGGGAAATTAGCTCTGCCTAAAGAGATCAGGGATGGATGAGGGAAGCTTAAAAGATGACTGTACCTGGACTGTAGAGTGAAAACCAGTCAGCCAAAGCAGTGTATATAGTGTGGAATTAAGTCCTGCACCTGAAAAGTAAGATTTTGTCCTTTGTATGCACTTCAGATGAACTGCATCAGAAAAAGTGCTGTCATCAGTGAACCGCATTGCTCTAGAGGTTAGGTTTTCAGCAGATTCAGGCAGCAAAAACTAATTAAGAATTAACTCCACCAGGCCGTGTCCCACATTGCATCAGGCACCTGCCATGCAGCTGAATCAGAGTGCTTCAGCAGAAAAAACTAAAGTAGTGCTCAAAGAAAAGGAATAATCGCAGAAAAGGTCTTATTATTTCTTTGTCTGCACCCTGCCTCTCTTCCTTAGTAAGTGTGGTGCCTGTCTTGCCTTTTGGTTTATTCATATTCTGGGCTTCTTGGATACTGATCCTCAACTTTTCAATCAAGCGTTTTGCGTTGTCTCCTCGTTATTATGCTGTGACCTTTTTTTAAATAACATCTTCAGCTAAAGGCCATGAAATTAAAAATATAAAAAAATAATTCCTTAATTTTTTCCTTTTTATAATTAATCTCTGGACAGAGTGACACCTAGCTACAGTGTCTCTCACCCGTATGAAACAGCCTCTCCTTTGCATTCAGACTTTCTGTGCATCAAAAGTATGACAGATGTTTTACAGATGCATCAGCCAGCAAGCCGATGCTTGAAATATGAAAAAATATCCTAAAAAATTGACCAGTTCTTTCCAAACTGTGTGGCATTTGTTCATAATGTGTCTACTGACCTTGCCCTGATGGTAATCCTATTTTTGTGCGGTTTTAGACAATCCTCTCTATTCTGAAGAAAATAGTATCACTGACAACTAGAAATAAATGGGCATGAAATAATCTATCCCTGCACCACCCTCTTTTCCTTGCAGTGTCTGACACCACTTAGGACCTGTCAAACACTTGCCTTCTGCTGGTGAGGATGCAGCAGCATGAACATCTTTGTGTTAATGTACACTGAAACCAGGCACGTGTTTGGGCACTGCTCTGTCCCATGGCTCCAAGGACAGTGTTTTCAGTTCCTGTCCTGACATAAGCTTCTCAAGTGAAAGTTGCTTCAGGTTAAAGCCACAAAAATTTTAGAATGCTTTATTCCTGGCTCAGTCATCAGGGCAATCTCATGGAATGCCACTTACCTTTCCCCTCGTGTCTTCATTGCGTTCTTGCTTCTGGGGATTTACCGAATCACAGAATTGTTATGGTTGGAAAGGACTTCTGAGATCACCAAGTCCAACCATACACAAAAACACAACCTACATCCTACAATCTCAGCCACTAAAGCATGCCCTAAATTGCCACATCTACATGTTTCTTAAATACCTCCAGGGTTGGTAATGTCACCACCTCCCTGGGAAGACTGCTCCAGTGCCTGACCACGCTCTCAGTAAGTCATTCTTCCTAATATCTAATCTGAACCTCCTCTGCTGCACCTTCAGACCATTTCCTCCGATCTTGTTGTTATTCACTTGGGAGAAGAGGCCAACACCCACCTCCTTTCAGGGAGTTGTAGAGGGCAACAAGGTCTCTCCTCAGCCTCCTCCAAACTATATATGTGCAGTAATCTTCAAAGATCATCCAGTCCAACCCCTCCTGCTATGGGCAGGTACATCTTTCATTACACCAGACTGCTCTAGGTGCTGTCCAGACTGATTTTAATCATGGACATCATGATGGGGTGTCCACAGTTTCTCTGGGCAACCTGGTTTTGTGTCTTGCCACCTTCACCGTTAGCAACTGTTAATGGGCAGCACCCTAGAGGGATGCAATAAAATTCTGTGATCGCCAAGCACAGGTGTGTGATGAGGGATCACAGGACCAATATTGGATTGACCTCAGTTTTAAAGCAGATTCTGCTGCAGATCATTGCCATTTTGGACAGATCAGCCTCAAATATTTGCAGCTCAGATTTCCTGTGACAAAATGGGAGGAGTTTTATTTGTTCCTATTTTAGGAGTGGTTGGCAACTTCATACACTCAGAGATTTCTTTCTGGTCCTGGTGAAGAAACAATTTTCTAGTACTATGAAGCATGAGAGCACTTTAAGTTAATTTTAGTTTAATTAGCTTAAAGTGTTGTTCCCCACTCTTTTATTGAAACTCTGCTTTGTCGTAATACTAGACCTTCTTACTGGGTTTATAACCATGTGTTTCAAGACTGAATCTGCAGAGATAAGTGGACACACTTTAAGAATCAGTCCCTTTTTTCAGAGAGAATATTTTTGGCTGTTAATACAGTGTAAAGAACACCCCAGGGCAGGTACAGTGGCCTGTGCTTTATGGCACAAAAACTGAAACAGCTATAAGGCAGGTGTGGAAATGAAATCATAATGAATGAGTGGAAATTAAACTGATCGCACACTTGACATCTTTCACCACACACTTGATGACTGTGGTTCAGGCTTACCTGATAATGATCAGAGGAATGAAGTACACCAGGAAAGCCACCACTGTCATGTAGGGTATCCAGTATGAGTCGTCAGGCCAGAGAGCCCAGCACTGCATTTCTCCATTGGAGAGCTGCCGTTTCCCAAAAATAATCAGAGTCGGTATGGAAAACAAGAAAGAGAGGCTCCAGGCCACTCCAATAAGAATTTTCGCCTGTCTTTCTGTGTAACAGAGTTAAACAAACGGTGTTAATGGGTTGCTGGTGTGACTGGTGCCTTGTAGCAGTTCTGATAAAAAGGCAGGGAGGGGGAGGAAACTAGGTGAAGAAAGTGAATGGTGGTTTGCAGCTGGTTGATGCTGAAGAGACTGTAAAGGAGTATAGGGGTTTCATCTTTTTCTCATGGTGAAAGACAGGCTGAGAGAGCTGGGGCTGTTCAGCCTGGAGAAGAGAAGACTCCGGGGAGACCTTAGAGCAGCCTTCCAGCATCTGAAGGGAGCCTACAGGAGAGGTGGAGAGGGACTCTGTCAGGAAGTGGAGGGACAGGGCAATGGGTAATGGTTTTAAATTGGAAGAGGAGAGTTATAGATTAGATATTAGGAAGAAGTTCTTTGCTGTGAGGGTGGTGAGACACTGGAACAGGTGGCCCAGATAAGCTGTGGATGGTAAAGATCAGGAACTGCAGAATCCCAAAACACTTGGCAGGTTTGGGTTACTACTACTTGGGTTACTTGGGTTTGGGTTACTGCTACCCCATGATTTCTGGCCTCCTCTGCTGCTTTTTAATGTGATTTGAGGCTAGTAATTAAATTCTTCCTTCATGGAATTTTGCAAAAACCAATGGGTTGGAGTAATCAGCCCCAAGGCATTTGTCTTCACAAATCTGCATCTTCTGGTTAAAATCCACATATGTCTAGATGAGAAGTGTGGGGGAAAAAGGCTGATTTGTAGAGTACCAGAGATTCTTAGCATAATTTATTCCTCCTGAGACAGATTGTGAGAAGAACAGATGGGGACAGATTTTTTGATATGGGAAGCTTTGGTGTTGAAATACTTTATTGTCCTACGGAATACCCGAGGTTGTGTGTGAAATGGAATATTGCTTTAAACTCTGCATATCAAGAAGTACATCTTTCCTCCTTGAAGCTCAAAGAGCAATACAAAAGTGTGAGAGTAGCATTCAAAAAGTAATTTTATGCTTTATAAAACATCAGTTGCAAACATTCACTTATCCTGCTCATTTTTAAGCTAAGCTAGGGCTTAAGGGAACTCTTGATGACACTGACATGAGAGGGTTAGATTAAGGCTATAAATATTGCACAGGCAGAAGAGAACCTTGAAGTTTCCCAAAGCATAACAGAATAAAGCTAGCTAAAGGAATATTAAGACTGTTTCATAAAATATTTCCCGAGAGAATTGGCTTTTTGACTGTGGGCCTGCTCCTTAAACTACTTATGTACAAGCCTTAGTGGGGCCCATGTATCTATTGCAAAGGGGAAAAGCTCATACTTGGATAATATACTTTATTTTTCACACTGTAGCCACACCCTCAATTTGAAGAGAAGTGGGCAATTCAGGTTGAGCAAGAATTGTATTTTATCTTTATCTTTTATAAAATATCATCTGCAATGTTAATTTAACTTGTTTTTAAATGGTCCTCGTTTTTGGCAGAATAGGGCGTAGCTAGTCTAAAGGACTATATAGGGCACTGATAGCATCTAGGTAATTAGATTTTTGTTTTCTCAGGCAAACACTAATTGGCTCTCTAGCAAGCAGGGGTTTTTTTATGTTCTTTTTTGTAAATGCCCTACTATTCTCTAAAAGCCAGCAAATAATGTAACTAGAACTATATAACTTATATGTGGAGTCAAATAAATAAAAGCTTTTAAGCTATGATATTCTGTTCTTCCAGTCTTAAAACCAATATTTCTCTTTAAATGGAAAGTCTTTCCACTGGGGTGGTCAAGACTAACACATGGGGCTGGAGGGGGATTGTCAGTCATGAGCTCTGCCACTGATTCTCGTAAAGGACATTTTCATGTCCTTTGCTTCACTTCCACAATTCTATGTCCCATGACCATGGTTTTGTGTACATCTGCCTTGCTCTCAGCAACATGGGATGGGGAGGCATCTTCTGGGAAGAGTTTTGGTCCTTTCTACAGTTCACAGTTATGCTATGCTTCTATAAATCAGTGCCATTTTAAAATTAGGTTTTAAATCCGGAGGGAGAGATATGTTCCAGAATCTCATTAATCTGCTGGACCATAGTGCTTAGTGGTGTGGTTTAGTGATGGTTGTTTATTGTCAATTGGTGATTGGACTAGATGATCCTCAAGGTCCTTTCCATCCTAGACAATTCTATCATGATAGAAGGAGAGATACAGATTTGATTTGGAGAGATATGGATTCAATGGGTGGACTTGAACAGTGGATAAGGAACTGGCTGGATGGTCGCATCCAGAAGGTGGTGGTCAGTGGCCTGAAGTCCAGCTGCAGAGCAATCACAAGTGGTGTCCCTCAAGGGTCCATGCTGGGACTGATACTGTTCAACATTTTTATCAATGATACAGACAGGGGGATTGAATGCACCATTAGCAAGTTTGCAGATGACACCAAGCTGTGTGGTGTTGTTGGTACACCGGAGGGACGGGACGTCATCCAGAGGGACCTGAATCGGATGGAGAGGTGGGCCCAGATGAACCTCATGAGATTCAACAAGAGCAAGTGCAGGGTTTTTCACCTGGGCCAGAACAATCCTCACTATCAGTGAAGACTCTGGGGGACGAGGTACTGGAAAGCAGCACTGAAGAAAGGGACTTGGGAGTAATGATGGACAAGAGGCTAGACATGAGCAGGCAGTGCGCACTTGCAGCCCAGAAGGCCAATCACATCCTGGGCTGCATCAAAAGATGTGTTGCCAGCAGATCCAGAGAGGTGATTCTGCCACTTTGCTCTGCTCTGGTGAGATCCCACCTGGAGTACTGTGTGCAGGGTTGGAGCCCTCAATATAGGAAGGATATGGACCTGATGGAGCAGGTCCAGAGGAGGGCCACAAAGATGATCAAAGGGCTGGAGCACCTCTGCTACGAAGATAGGCTGAGGGAGCTGGGGTTGTTCAGCCTGGAGAAGAGGAGGCTCTGGGGGGACCTTATCGCAGCCTTTCAGTATGTAAAGGGGGCCTACAGGAAGGCTGGGGATGGTCTGTTCACAAAGGCCTGCTGCGATAGGATGACGGGTAATGGACTTAAGTTGGAGAAGGGTAGATTTAAGTTGAATATTAGAAAAAAATTCTTTACTCTGAGGGTGGTGAAACACTGGAGCAGGTTGCCCAGGGAGGTGGTTGAGGCCCCTTCCCTGGAGATATTCAAGGCGAAGCTCATCGAGGCCCTGGGCAACCTGGTCTAGTTGGGGGTGTCCCTGCGACTGTGGGGAGGTCAGACTAGATGACCTTTGGAGGTCCCTTCCAGCCTGGATGATTCTATGATTTGCAGCCCCAGAGCCATGCATTGAGTGTTTGACACCTACTTGAGAATTGTTAAGTCATAGGCAGATTTATTGTCACTTGCTGTTTGATTTGTATACTGCCTGCATATATCTTTTCAATATGGTGAAATATTAAAAAACCCTCTGTTGTAGCTTCTCAGTTTCATTTCTCTCCAAGCTTTATTTGTGATTTTTTTTTTTTAAGCAACCCTCTTGGTTATTGAATTAAGGGCCTCACACAGTAAAAACATTAAGATTACAATGCATAACTCTTCCATGTCCTGCACTTTCCCTGGTCACGTATGTATTTGCAAAGTGAGTATAAATATTTAACTGTTGAAGTTTGTTTTCTAAGAAGCCATGTAAATGTGTTTCAACATGACTTGAGGCTAGTAACTAAAGCACAATTTAAAAAAAGTAATAAAAGTTTGATATTTTCAAAGCAAAATCTTTGATTGTCACCAAAATTATATTTTAAGGCTATATGGAAACTTAATTTTTAAAACTGCTAAGGAGAAAAAACTGTTTTGCTTCTTGATTGAACAATTTTGGGGGATAAACGCTTCATTTTGGAAAGGAATTTACCACAAGTTGACTCAGAACTGTTTTTAAAGTTTCTCTGCGCCATTACCAATGACAAAACTTCATAAATCCCTTTGTTCTCTGCCTACAGAAGAGCTAAAAGGGCATTTCAAAAACCAACCCCTCCCTCCCAATATTTCTGCTAGGAATAGCTGGGTGCAAAAGGTAAGCATTTAGGCATATTCCAGGAAAGTTGCTATGGTAGATATGTGCCTCCTTTTTGCTGTTAAACATAGAATCATAGAATGGTTAGAGTTGGAAGGGACTTTAAAGATCATTGAGCTCCAACCCGCCCTGCCATGGGCAGGGACACCTCCCAACACACCAGGTTGCTCAAGGGCCCATCCAGCCTGGCCTTGAACCCCTCCAGGGATGAGGCAGCCACAGCTTCTCTGGGCAACCTGTTCCAGTGCCTCACCACCCTCACAGCAAAGGATCTCTTTCTGGTATCTAACTCCTTTCTTTCTGTTTAAAACCATTACCCCTTGTCCTGTGGTTTCATTCCCTGAGAGATGGTCCCTCCCCACCTCTCCTGTAGCCCCTTCAGATACTGGACTGGGCTATAAGATCTTCCCAGAGACTTCTCCAACATGGTTTTTACTTGTCCATCAAGTGTGTAGCCAGCCCTTGCCAGAGGCAGGTGGGCTTTGTTAGCATTCTCTCTCCTTGTGGCCTTTCCACCCTCCTAGATCTGCACCCAGCTGATGGCTCTGCTGCCCCTCGTCTGGGTGAAATGTCTGCCCTTCTCCATTCTTAAGAAGCAAATTAAAAAAATATATATTTCATGGTATAGGTATAGAAATGGGACTGAGGTTTTTTTTTTTTAAAAAAAGGCCTTTTTAAAGATTTTAGGTGGTTTGGTGGGAGGTTTTGTTCAGGTTTGTTTTTTGTTCTTTTTTTTCAACTTGAATGCACTTTGCAAAGATTAACTGCCAAATTCTTCTCAGCTGATGATTTAACAAGTGTTGCTTTTCTTGTACCATAAAAATGTCTACGACAAAACGTCAATGCTGCGAGCCTGTCTCAGCTGTCAGCCTGTGCTTCAGGTGGTTTAGGAGCCCTCCCTCCCGAGCCCAGCTCGGTGTCAGCGGGAGATGCAGAGCACACTGCTCCCAAAATCAATGTATGTCTGTCCCCCCGACCCTGCCCTGGGGTCTGAAAAAGTTGGTCTGCACACTGGGGAATATGAGGCTAAATTTCACAAAGTATTTGAAGTTTTCAGAGCATACCATCTGCCAAAGCTCCACCACTGCCTGGGCTGTGACTGATTCATAGTTTTTTAAGGCCTGAAAGGATCATTAATCTGATCCCCTGAATAGAGCGCTGTCAAAAGACCTCATTACACCAAAACAAGAGTGATATTTGCATCTGATTCAAGTGCGTCTTTCAGAGCTCATGGTTCTTTTAACTCTTCCCCTTCCTCCCCAGCTGCTATTTCTGTTCTTTCACTCTGTGCAACAAACTTAACGTCCCACTTTAGGCTCTGTAGGAAAGAAATCATGTCCTTCAACTTGTACCGCTAAGCAGCCAGGATGTATTTGAATGCTGTAAAAATAACAAATAAAAGAAATTGCGAGAAACAATAGGTATCCAAACTTACATGCTATAGCTTTTGAAGCTCTTTTATCATACAGTTGCATGAATTGTCAGTACTACATTTTCTCTCCAAGTTATTTTTTAGTGTGAATAAATAGACAATATAATTGTTGTGGCTCCTAGAATTAATATAGTATTATGAGAGATAGCTTTTGCAAGAAATAGTCTTCTCAAAATTGCTGAAATATAATGAAAAGCTCTAATTTTAAATGTCATGTCACTCTTTACTAACACAATGCTTACAAAAAAAATGCCGAAGTCCAAGTGCAGCTTAATAAATCTCGAAACCACAGCTCCTTTGCCATTTGGAACACTGTAAGGGCATCCAAATATTGCTGTATCAGGAATGAATAATTCGTGGCAACAAGGTTAACAATTTGGAAACTCAATAACTATCCAATGATATCCATAGTAGTAGGAAGGTATAGAAATTCGCCTACCTCCTTGCAAGAATTTCATTGGGTAAACTATGGCGTGGTACCGGTCAATGCTTAGCGACACGAGGACATAAGTTGAGGCATATAGAAGGACCACCTTGGGGCAGAAGGTACATGAGGCAGCAGTTGAGACACTTTTATCGCAGATAATAATGTCAGCAAGAACAACAAACTAAGAATATTTGAAAATTTTTACTGGGGGAAAAAGAAAAAAAAAAAAAAGAAAAAACCCTTCTGTTTTCACCAAAAGTTTGTCCATTACCTTATCAATAAAATGTAAAATATCTAATAGGCTCCAATGAAAAGTCTTTTGACTTTAAATTAACACTTTTAGCATTTAGCACTTCTACTACAAAAATATCTACTCAGAATTTTTGTTATGGTTTAATGCTGTGGGGTCACAAAGCCATGTGAGCTTGGGCATACAGGGGAGCATGAGGTCTCTGTACCTGGAAGTAGCGAACAACTCTGCAAACGATATCAGGAGCCATGAAATCTCCAGTGTAACGCCAAATGATGTCTGTCATTATGTTTATGAGTCCCGTGAATGAATCTGCAATGAAAATGAACTGAAGCAGCATTGAAAGAAGCAAAGACATGACTGCAGTTGAGCTACGGAGGCAGGTATGACCCTTGTCATGTGCCAGCTCCCCCAGCTCTGTCATGATCAGGGAATCATGGAATTGTCAGAGTTGGAAGGGACCTCTGGAGATCATCCAGTCCAACTGGCCTGCTAAAGCATTACTGCTCAGAGCACATCACTCAGGACTGCATCCAGGCAGGGCTTGAAGGTCTCCAGAGAAGGGGACTCCACACCCTCCCTGGGCAGCCTCTGACAGGCCTCTGCCACCCTAACTCAAAAGAAGTTCCTCCTCATATTCAAATGGAACTTCCCGTGTTCCAGCTTGTGCCCATTGCCCCTCGTCCTGTCANAATGACCCCCCTCCACCTACTGGCCACACTCTTCCCTACGCAGCCCAGGATTCCATTGGCCCTCTTGGCCACAAGGGCACACTGCTGGCTCATAGATAGTCGACTATCTATAGTTGACCATGATGGGGGCTGCTGGCAGGCCCCGATACTGCAGCCACTAGGCTCGCCTCCAGCTGCTAAGGGCCCCACATTTTCCATGAGGAGAGGATAAAATACAGTGTTGGAGAAACTATAGTTTAGTGTCTAAAGGTGCATCATCTTGATCCCAGCTGTGCCAAATATTGAAGTATTTAATGTCTTTTTGACATTTATTTCACTGTAAAAAGGAATACATCTCCTGTGATTTCACCTGGGATGAAATCCAAATGCTGCTGAAGTTAGGGAAATTTTTATCAGGATTTTATTTTCCATTTTAATTATTTAATGACTCACACCTCCCTGTCACCTTAAAATTAGCCTACTTATGCCATAATATTAGCTACTTAGAACAGAAATATGGTTGCTGTTGCACACAACTACATTGTCTCACTCCTCCTGACTTTGTTGTTCAGTTAATTCTGGTTTGTTCTTTCCTCTCCTTGGTGTTTCTCCATTTTCTTTTCTCTCTTTCTCTGTGTCCAGTGGGAGGCTGGATCAGAGATGATCTCCAGAAGAAAGCTTGTAACGTGAAACCTTGTGTTGTTACTTATTGATGAGGGTAACAGGGCAAGGGATGATTGTTCCTCTGATGGGTACAGTGGCTTTAAGACTTTACGGAAAAGATTGTAGGTGTATATAATTAAGATGGTCTTTGAAGAAACCACAGAGTTTAAGTGTTTCAAAAAGTGAAATGCATTTTCCAGTGGTTGTTCAAACCAAGCCCTTCCCCTTTCCTTGCTCCTGAATTATTGATTCATACTCTCTCTCTCTCCAGTAATGAAATATTCATTGGTTCATAGTAATACACATCAATAGAGCTTCACCTCAGGGTATCTTCCAGCTTTTGACGGTCTTGGCGTCTGTCAAGCAGGTGGTAAGTGGGGTTTCAGCTAACCTCTAGAGCAGGAGGACAGGAAGGCTGACCTCCCTCCCACCCAACTCCATGGTCTCTCGAGGAAAGGGAGGGAGAAGAGAAAGCACCTCAGCTGTATCCTCCTTTCCCCCTTCTCACAGCCATTTTGCCTGCCTTTTCAACTTGTACAGAGAGAGTTTTGGAGGTGGATCCTTGCAGATGAGGTGAGAGATTGGTGCAGAGCCATGTGGTGGGTGCAAGCGATTTGGGCAAGCCCAGAAGCAACACTTCCAGTTGGCATTAGCTGTTTAGTTTTGAGTCTGCAGTTGGCCCCCACATGATGGAGAAGCTGCAACAGAATGAGCCTTGACTTCAGCTGATGCTTACCCTGAAAGTGCTCTCCAGGGGTGTCTCTCATCTGCTCTATGCCATGCAGCTACCAGTTGGTGCTCAGGTGGGTGGACCACATGGGCTTTCCTCAACTGAAGTCCCCCTGAATGCACAGTGTGGATATCAGCTGCTTCTTTGTTGTGCTTCAGGTCTGCTCCCTCTGCACAGCATTACCTACCAATATAGCTACAGCCTTGAGTACTTTGGGAGCTTTAAAGACAACTCAAAATTGTCTTTCTCATGATAGCCTTCGAGTGAGGTTTTTCAGGTGACTGCAGAGGCCTTTAAGCCACTTCACAGCTTCTTTGTGATGGCAGTCTCAGCTCCTTTCCCCAACGGTATATTTTAAGAGTTCTTTCTGAGTTTCTGAATCCATGCAAAGGGCTAAGCATGTGCTCCTTTGAGTGTGTGCCCCTGAGCAAAACACATGTGTGTGTGCCCAAGCAGGTACTGCCAGTTGTGGGTGTGCACCAAAGGAGCCAGATTTCTCAATACCCTCGAATTATAGAAACATTCCCCCACAGGATGTCCTCGTGCCCTCTGAAGGTTTCAAAAATATTTCTTTGTCTTTCCTGTCTTACCAAGCACCAGGGCAACTTTTCTCACTCCTTTGCTCTACTGCCAGCTCCAGAGGGTGCTTCTTGTCCCATCTCATCAAAGCACAAGACTCTCTCGGTCTGACCCAATCACTTGTCTTTAAGGGGATTTGTTGTGCAGACACAGGTCACTTTACATAGAGCCACCAAGTAAATACTGTGCCCTGTGCAGGGGGGCAGACAGCATGTAGCAGACCTAAAAATTACGACAAGGAATTTGTGCTCCCTGATGTATGCTCTCTTACGCTCTGTCTTCAGCATTGCTTTCTATGACACATCTATAATTTGCTCTCCAGTCAGATAACTGGTTACCCCTGCCAAGCACATAGGCAAGGTCCACCAATTGGCTCCTTGCCCTGAATGTCCCACCTGGCCCTTTTGGGTTTTGTGTCCTCCTCTCTCCCTTGCCACAAGTAGCTACTGCAAACCATCATTAGTGATTTAGGCAATGAATATGCTGCTCATTGTTCTATTATTGTGCTGCTTCTGTTATCTTACTTCACAGCCACCATAATTAGACTTGATGTTTTTTACACCTTTAGCCTCCAGGCCCCTTTTCACACAAAGCCCCAGTGTGCCCAGTGCCATAACTCCCATAGATCATGAATTACCAGCGGAGCTTTAGTCACGAGTAGATGAATCCTCCTCACCCACGTATCATCTCAGATGTAATTACAGCTACAGTCACAGCATCTTGAAACCTTTATTCGCCATGTAATTTGAATTGCTGTGATAGAGGTGTGTTTAGTCAGCTGATGTCTGTCAAGTGATCTCTGCAGAGCCTACGTTCCCCTGGTTTCTTTGGCAAGCATACACTCCGATGTATGCCACTGGATTACATCACTGATGTCCTAAGTAGTAAATGTCAGTTACAGGAAACCAACGGAGACAATCCATCAGTCTAAATCTCAGTGTCATACAACTGTGGACTCATAGAATGGTTAGAGTTGAAAGGGACCTTAAAGATCATCGAGTTCCAACCCCCCTGCCATGGGCAGGGACACCTCCCACCAGACCAGGTTGTTCAAAGCCCTATCCAGCCTGGCCACACTTCCAGGGATGAGGCAACCACAGCTTCTCTGGGCAACCTGTTGCAGTGTCTCACTACTCTCACAGCAAAAAATTTCTTCCTAATACTTAATCTAAAACTCCCTTCTTCATTACTCCTTGTCCTACTGCTACACTCATAGGTAAAGAGTCCTTCCTCATTGAGTGCCCTCATTACTGCTGGTATCCTCACTGCTCCTTACTAATGCAGTGGATTGCACATTAGATGCCTTTCATCTTTCACTGATGAATGTTCCTGGGCCAAATGGCACCAATAACATTCCTTAAAACAGTGCTAATCAACTTTTGCCCATAACTGTGTGTGAACTTTTCATTGCCACTTTTTTCTTAACTTTATTTTTTTTAACCAAAAAGTGGTCTCATGACCCTGAGAGTGGACAGTTTTCTGAACAATGTGCTGTTAATTTCAGGGTTTAGTTAGAAGAGGCACAGTTAAAAAAGTAAATTTGTAAAACAGAAAAATGGTTTGTTTTACCTCAAACCAGGACAGTTGCTTAAAGAGTGATTCCATTTTCACGTGTGGCACTTTGTTCTGCTTTGTTGAAGTCACCACAGCAGAAGCACCATTTGGAGGGGCAAGACAGGAGTATTGCTCCTCATCAGGGCTGTGCATTTCCCATGGCTCCTTTTTGGGGGGTCACCTGTCACTTCATTCCTGTCACCTACTACTCCAGCAAGAGCACATGCTTTAGAAGCGCCAAGAAGCAGCAGTTTCCTTACACCTGTCTGCGATGGAGAGATAGACCCTTAAAAACAAAAAATATCATCACAGCAACAGGGTCTTTTCAGTGATTGCTGAAGCAATGAGGCAGCCATCGCTCCTCTACCACTGCTGCTCAGGATCAGGCTTAATGTGCTGTCAGCTAATAAGAAATAGTGAACTTGCCTTGCAAGACAGCAAACCCCTAGCGGGTTTTGTTACAAACCTGAGGGTGCAAGCAATTTAAATTTTTCTGTACCTGGGACTCCTGTGGTAGCAGGTTGGCTTGAGGACAGGTAGAGAAAGAGAGAGCAGAAGTTTCCCTACCTCCCACAGACACTGATGACCCCNTTCTTCTCATAGTCTATGCATTCTGCTGAAAGCACCACATGAGATTTTGAAGTATTTTCTGCAGTAGAAAAAAAATTGTGACCTTGTTAGCTAGGAAACATACCTACTCCTCTCTTCTCATTCAGCTGCTAGTAGTGAAGTAGGTTATGCACCTTGGCACCTATAGGACCATATACCTAACAAGATGCTTTTTAAAATGACTACAGTTTAGCTTTTAAAACACTGAGCCACCAGGAGTCCCCTGCAGTGCCTCTGCAAGAGCAGAGCACCTTGATAGCCCGTTCAGCCTTGCTGCAACCTCTTCAGGTTGTCTTTGCCTGAGTTTGTAGCTGCTTGCAGTCCCTTGCACTGAATAGCACCTGGGCATGATGGGACCAGCGGAGAGGATGGCTGGCACCCCTAGGGCTTTTTGTGAACCCACCACCCTGAATTTAAATGAAGTGTTGACATGGAGCCAACGTGGTTGTGCCTAGGTGGTGTGATGATCCTAACTCATTGCTTGGAGAATCCCAGGCAAGGTAGGGAGTGGGGGGAAGGCAGGGTCCAAAATTTGGGGAATGCTAAGCTTTTTGGGGGAATCAGCGAGCACATCCACAAGCACTCTGCTCCACTGTATGTGAGGGGCAGCAGGTTTGTCAGATGTACCAGCAATGTGCACTGTGCCACTCTGGAGTGTTTTCCCCCTCAGACCTGGGAGCCTGGAGTGGAACACAAAATGCAACAGATGAAATCCACTTGAAAATTTTCAGGAGAAAACCTGTTCAGCTCCCCTCTTAAAGCTATGTGGATTTTTTTCAGTGGCAGAATTGATTCTTTTTTTCCTCTGCCTGGTTCATAAGAAGTGACAGGAAATTTTGCTGCACTGGGTGAGAATTATATCTATTTTATTGCATTGCTTACATTTCTGCTCTGAGGTCCTCCTCCTCCTGTGATGAGACAGGCCTAGGTGTTGTAAAAGGTGGATGCAGTGAGGCTCCAGCCTCAGTCCAGAACTCAACCACATTAGAAGATGAAGGGCTGAGAAAAACATGTACTTCACACTGCAAAAGAGCTGGAGAGCAGGTCCCTAGGAATGTTTGTGCTACCACAGGCTTACAATTACAGAGCAGGACAAAAATTTTCATTCCCATTTTTGTACCTGCTTTGTTTCCCCAGTACTTGCTGATGGCATGAACAAAAGGTACTTGGTCAGATTCATTAGAGAATTGCCTTGTAAAATCATCATGTGGAAAAGGTAGCGCACACAAATGTATACTGAGCTTCCCGTTAAATATCCTGCAATGCCAGGACACGCTGAAGATTTCATTACATATGGTCTGGATCTCAGTTCTACAACTGGGCTGAATTTGGCCAAGAGGGACTTCTGAGCATGCGGTCTCATTAGAATAGCTAAGTCTCTGCAGTGCCATAGCTTTGACCTGAATTCCATGAATCCGGGTAAACATTTGTAAGCATCTGAGGAAGTACAAGATGAAAAGGCTGGGTGTTTTTTCCTACAGCCCTCTGGAAAGATGGCAAGAAGAAAATGTGTTCTGTTGCTGGTGGCACAGAGGCAGTCTAACTCAGGATAATAAATAAATAACACTGCTTTAATATGCAAGAAGAGAACAGAAAAATCTCTACCTTCTTAATGTAGCTTTTTGTTTCAGTGCTTTTTAGAGCATGCAAAGACTCTTTCCAGCATAACTTCCATTTGATTGCAATTAGAAATGATGCAGTACAGATGATGGACTAAAAGCTGTTAACGATGAATTTGTACATCTAATGTCAAAAGTTTAAAGTCATGTCTTTTACTGGGAGCTAATGAGATCCTAAATGATGATTCTGAGTAAAGACTAGTCATTATGGCCCCATGGCTGGCAGCACTGTGCTCGTGCAATTCTGTCTGAACATTTATTGCCAGTGTATGAAGAAGCCAGCTAGAAAACTCCGCACACCCACCTTAATTTATCAACAGAAGTCAAACTCTCAAGTATAGCAACCGTAGAATAAGCATCCTGTCTGTCAGATGACAATCCTGGCTGTACTTTCAGCAGAGAATCAAACAGTAATCCATATAATTTAGAGGCAATATGTTTTCCAAGCAGCTCAGGAAGAAATCAACTTCCTCCCTTAATGCTGAGATGTTGGACCCAAAGGATTATGCAGCTTGGCTGCCAAGCACCTTTTAATAAAAACAAAAACAAATGCAGCACAACTCACAACATTTGAGTGTCTGAAACAGGCTGAAGGTAGGAAAATCATAATCAGTCCTTCAGGACCACAGAACAATTCTGTAGCTGTCAAAACAAGAATTAAGCCTTCCTATAAACTGACATAAATTGACACAGCAAAAGATGAGTGCTGCCAATGTAAAAAAAAATCCATAGTTGAATCCTTTGGCTGCCAACTGCATCTAAAAGGCTACCACTGGGACACTGGAAAGCTTATAAAAGGTTATAAAAATATCAGCCATCTTATAGTCTGCTTTTACTCTGAGGCCCCAAAGAAAACCCTGAGTTCACCTTTTGCCCTTCACAGTTCCCTGGGTGTGCCAAGTGTGATATGAACTTTGGTGAAGGTAATTTATGAAAAGATACATTAAACAGGACCAACATTTTGCTAGTCAGACTTAGAAATGCTGCTGCTCTGTGTCCTAAAGCACGTTACTGTAACTGCAAGGTTTTCTTGTGCCACCCACAGCACTGTGCTCCTGGGCTGTAACAGAACATGGACCTCATGCATCAGATGTTTGGCGTGGCCAAGTCTTTGACAGTACTGAATGTGCACATCCCTTCCTTGGGTTCCAGAAGAGGTCAACCTGACATGGATATGAGGGCAAGCAAAGCACCTGAGACCTGCGCATGGAGCTGTGCTAAAACAGAGTCCAAGTTTCCCACCGGTGTCAAAGAGTCTTTGGATGAGATGTGATTTCTGGCTTGAGGGCTGAGCCAGCCAGCAGCTGTGTCAAGATCTCAATCCCAGCCCAAAATTGAAATCATGGCATGTAAAAAACATAAAGGAAATCAGTCTTTTCAAAATATCTGGCTTCTCTTCCAGACCTAAAAAAAGTCCGGGTATCTTTGAGAGGAACACCCAGAAATTTGAATTTCCCTTGCAGGTAATTCAGTGAGATCGATGAGTGCAGCGTATACACACCAACTCTAATTTAAAAGCTAAAATCAATTTACTTTGCCTTTTCCACATAATCTGAGTCAGCATCCTAGCAAAGTTGTTTTGAAATTGGGATCTTCCAAAATAGTAAATGAATATGAACTTTTGTATTTATTTACAATTCATGCCAAAAATGTAAAAGAATCTTCATGGAGATCAAAGTGTCTGGAGCAATGAATGATGAACCAGTAAGTGAAGTGGGTATTTCTATCAGCCTCCTAGGAAAAATAGATATCTAAGCCTCAGACTGTATAAAGCCACCATAACTATCTTTTCAAGAACATTTTCTGCTCAAAAAAAAATGTTGCCCTGGTTTGCAGTAAAACAAACCAATTTTCTGATTTACAAGTTTACTTTTTTAGCTGGGCCTCTTCTAACTAACTAAACTCTGAAATTAACAGCACATGGTTCAGAAAACTGTTCGCTCTCAGGGTGATGAGACCTGATTCTACCAGGGGATGGTGCAGAAAGGCCGTTGCTCATATTTATTGCTAGAGCAACCAAGGGCAGGAATTCTATTATTTGCCCCATTGGAGGGTTGGAAGCAGAAAAGTGTCAAGGGGTCACACCTGTGGGGAGGAGCAGCCAGGAGAGGTGACCCAAAACTGATCAACTGGGGTATTGAATCTCATCCACAACATACTCAGTATAAAAGCTTAGGGATCAAAGGGTTAACTCTCTTTCTTTGGTGGTCGATGTCAAAGGAGGACCCAGTCTGTTCGTCTGCCATTGACCCTGATCTGTGCGTTCCTGACTCCAGACCTGGAATACAACTCCATTTGATCACCAAGTCCAGTCTGGGACTTTTTCTCGATGCCTGCTGGTGACGTGATTGTCATCCCGGGAGCTTGATACAGTTTTGTATATACTGTATCTATTTAATTATTTTTTTCTTACTTTAATTTTAATTTTAATACTTCATTAAAGTAGTCTAGTTCCTTCTAAACTCCTACATCTCCTTATCCCTTCCTCTCCTTTCTTTCTGGGGGGAGGTTGGGCCATTTGTCAGTCTGGTTTTGGTAAATTTGGTTGAAACCACAACACAATGCTAAATTACCAAAACACTTATTAGAAAATGTATTTGATACACTAATGGGGGTGGGGTTGGGGAGGGTGTAAAGGATTTGGAAACACGATTAGAAATCCATAATGCTGTCTTGCAAGAATAGGTAGTCGGTTTGCTTGTATTGTTTCAGGATGATCAAATCAGTCCTGAGCAAGAGGAAAATATTCTGTTTGTGATATTATCTGCACACAAAGATGTCCAATAAAAGAACTCAAAACCATTTCCTTTGCCAGATCCTTTCAGGCTTAAGTTGAAATTATAATCCACATAAATGAAGCAGTTATTTAAAAGCATACCTGTAAAGCGTATGGAAGCACCACTTTGTTTTTCTGACAGATCCCATTGAATCAGTTTTTGCAGGCTATTTGTATTAGCTGTGAAGAGCGTTCACAGAAATGCAATTGTGTTATTGCAATTTCACTTTGGTCACAGTCATTTTCTTTCTTGTGTTTCACAAGCAGTCTTCTAGAAAATACTGAACTGCTTGCAAAGCACTCAGGCAGCTCATAAAAATGTTATTAAAAGGTAAATGCCCTTTGTGCTCATACTTTCCAAAGTACGCTAGCTGAAAGGCTTTAATTCTTCTAATGCATCGTAATATAGTATATCGAGATGTGCTCTGTTGGAGTCAGCAGTATTGCTTTCTACCTGACAGCTTGTGCTCTCCTATCAGTCACCAGTTGGATTTGACTCTGGCTCTCCTCCTCTCTGGCTCACTCGGGTCAAGAGGTGCCCGAGTGCTGTTTGCTGGGGACCTCTGGTGACAGGCAAGAGGCACTATATCCATCCTGGGTACAAAAGGATCCTTTTCAGAGCATGCTGAAGCATCTCCAGTGTCCTCCTCCCATATAGTGGGGACTCAGGAGATGTCAAGCCACGCAAAGGTGCTCTGGTCATCTGCTAACTTGAGTCTTTCCCAAAAATTTGGCTTCTGGGAGAGCTGTGAAGGCCACAGAGGGGAAAGTGGGATTTCTGTGTTCATGTGTTGTGAGTGCTTCACTCAGTAAAATAATAATGGAGCTATTTTAAAGACATCCTTGAAGTTCACTGAGGAAGTAGCATATTGCTTTAGTTTCTGGATGCATTAATCATGTGTCTTCCCCTCTCCTGAGGTCATCCCTTGCTTAGCAATGTCCATGAATGTAATGTTCAAACGTGAGTTTACTCCTTTACCTGAAGAGCTGGGAATTCATGTAAGGATGGGCTTTCTCTCAAAACCAGACCTTGTGTGGGTGGTCCACACATTTTCCCAGGTAGAGGGGGGCAACAATACTTGCCACAGCTTTAGCAGCTGAATGAATATTGACAAATCTGATAGTTTATTGAGAATTCTTCCCATTATGGCAGGTGCTCTGTGTTCAGTGTATTTTATTCTCCTCATTCTAGACATTTTTTTCTGTAAAGATTCCTGCAATTCTCTTAATCTTTTGTCTGTGTTGTCTATTTCTGCTGTAAACTACGCATTAGCTTTATACTGCCTACAGGGTCCAGGTTTTGTAGCCTAAGAAAGCTTTCGATAAATCAGTCATAAAGGCTGCAGAATATGGTGTAATGCCTAAGATGTTCACACAGACAACAGAGACCAATCTAGCTGTTTATTTTTTACATTGGCCTCAAGATCTGCATCCTAAATAAACATTTCTCTATTAGCACATGATTTGCCTCAAAAGTGAAATTATCTTTGCCTTTTGGTTTACTAGTGGGATGCCCTTTCCCTTTCATACTGAATAAACTATACTGCCACCTTCTCCTCCTCTCCACTGCTCCCTTCCCCATCCTCCACTCACAGCTCTAAATGTTAATACTTGATAATTTGACAGCTTTGGTTTGGATAGGAGACTGAGTGTTCCTCCCAGAAAGAAGACTTAAATATTCTTTTCAAAACTATATTTTCACCATCCCTAGGAAAGCAGGCAATCAAGTGAAATCTAAATTTAAGCATAATAGCTGCCCCATGCTCTTGAAGAAGGTGTGCACTTCTGGTAAGCTAATTTCAGAGACCATGACAAGGTTTTAATGTCCTCAGTGGCACAAAATCATAGAATCATAGAATCCTTAGAGTTGGAAGGAACCTTAAAGATCACCAAGTTCCAGACCCCCTGCCATGGGCAGGGACACCTCCCATCAGACCAGCCCCATCCAGCCTGGCCTTGAACACCTCCAGGGACGGGGCAACAGCCTCAACAACATCCACAGCAGCCACAACATCTCTGGGCAACCTGTTCCAGTGCCTCACCACCCTCACAGCGAAGAATTTATTTATAGTATCTAATCTAAATCTCCCCTTTTCCAATTTAAAAACGTTCCCCCTTGTCCTGTCACTCCACTCTCTGACAGAGTCCCTCTCCAGCTCTACTGTAGCTCCCTTCAGATACTGGAAGGCTGCTAGAAGGTCTCCCTGGAGCCTTCTCTTATCCAGGCTGAACAGCCCCAACTCTCAGCCTGTCTTCGTAGGAGAGGTGCTCCAGCCCTCCCACCATCTTCATGGCCCTCCGCTGGACCCGTTCCACCAGGTCCATGTCCTTTCTCTGTTGAGGACTCCAGAGCTGGACACAGGACTCCAGGTGGGGTCTCACGAGCACAGAGTAGAGGGGCAGAATCACCTCCCGTGACCTGATGGTCATGCTTCTTTTGATGCAGCCCAGGATACGGTTGGCTTTCTGGGTTGCCAGTGCACACTGCCGGCTCCTGTTGAGCTTCTCCTCCAGGAGCATTCCCAAGCCTTTCTCCTCAGGGCTGCTCTCCAGCCATTCTCCACCCAGTCTGTATTTGTGCCTGGGATTGTCAGATCCCAGGTGCAGGACCCTGCACTTGTCTTGTTTGAAGTTCATGTGCTCTGCAGTAGCCCATCTGTCAGTCTTCAACTGTATATTTGAAGCAGCATATGCTCACATTACCTGCCAGACACAGTGTAAAACACTTTCATGCTGTTTTCTGTCAGGCAGCCATTTGCCCTAAGGCCTCAGTAGTAGATGGCCACTGATCTCCCTCCCACCCACTCTACAACGAGAGCAGTGTCATCTGAGATGCACCGTGCCCATGCAACACAAAACTTCTGTTTGAGCAAGTTCTTGATGGGGAAGAGATAAAAAGCGCTTTTGACAAACACCTGAAAAGTGGGAAAGGTGCCATATTTTGAACAAAAGCTTCTATTGTACGTACTGCATGGAAAGCAAACTGGGCTTGATGAAAACCATGTTTGTGTTGGTAGTGCTGCTATTAGAGTTAATTTGCCAAGATACACGTGCTAGCATAGCCATGCACAGAGACAAGCTTCACTTATAGCCAGGTTGCAAAGGTTCAGGATTCACTACTCATTTCTTTAAGCAGCCTCAGTGCTTAGGAGAGGTAAGATTCTGAAGCATAATGTTGTGAGAGGATCCTTCAGAGAAACCAGGTTGATGAGCAATGGATGCGGTTTACACTTAGGAATATTAGATCAGCTAGCTCTGCAAGCTTTCAGGTAGGTGAGAGGGGTTTTTTCCACTGTGTCATCTTTTGTGCATTACAATTTAATGATAGTTTCTGACTTAGAGCAATGTGATTTTCCACCAATAACTCTTTGGTGCAAAGAAATTTGATTGCTGTTTCACAGAGAGTTTGAGTATCCCAGAGCTGTAATAAACTCATCAGAGACTGGAAATGCATATATTGCACAAGTGACTCAGTGCTTCCCAGGTCCCAGTGCATCCAGTACTGTCAGGATTTACAGAACAACATAAACCGCTGTTTAAAGTGTGTCACACTTGCTATTTCTCTATCAGGGAAATCCATGAAGCCAACTTCAAATTGATTCTGGAAATGAAAGATGGAAGAGGAGATGTCTCTCCCTTTAGAGAGATAAACGAAACACTGAATGACACTGACTTTTAATGTAAGAAGCTGGGCTCAGAAATGGTGACACTGGATTCCATGCTAGGGCTGACAGAAAAAGCCACTTTTGCTTTTCAGCCCTTTTAGAAGGGATCTGCTACTGGCTTCCATTTGCAACAGTCCATGGCCTTGAAGTTCTTGAGAAAAAGACTCTAATTTAGAGACAACATCCCCTTGATTTTTGCTTCATTAAAACAAAGAAGACTGAGCAAGGAATGACAGTTCTTTTATTTCAGTTGACTTATTATAGGAAATAAAATTTACCATGGGGCAGTTCAAAATTACCATAGTTAATATACCTTAATTTGTTTGTCTGGACTTTCTGTTTTTCATAACATAGCAGTAACTCCAGCAATCCCAGACATTAGAAAACCAGTGTTGATACAAGCTCCATCTCTGTAGCATGGGAAAGCTGTTTACCTGAGAATAATATCCATCCCTACATGTGGCAGCAGATCCCGGTTTTATGCCTGCCCATGTGAGCTGGAAAGTGAAAGTGGATAGAAAACAGTTCTTCCATTTAAGACTAGAAAATAGCCATCCCTAGAACACCACCAGCTTAAGACATAGAGATGTGCTACTCATCTCCACAGTTATAATAAAAGCCAGTAGATAAAAAGCTTGAGTAGAGTGGATTTGGTTTTTACCGTTAGTCTTATTTCTTCACTTCATACATGACTTCATAAAAATATTTGCACACACATATGACATACAGATTTTTTATATATATATTTTTTTTTTTTATTTTAGGAAATAGTTACACTTCTCTTTTTGTCAACAACCTCAAAATGAACTTTTTCTTTGTGCTGAAAATCCTCTCTTCCCCACTTATAGCAGCCCTTTTTGTGTTTGAATAATATTTTGTCTAGCATTCTCTTTTGCTAGGTTACAATGAATGCACGAACAGCTTGCAAGAAAAATACCTTCTGTTCATTATCAATAACCTCTTAGTATACAGAACAGACCCAACCTACCAACTGCTTCTGCTTTTCAGTGCTGTGTTCAGTTCTGGGCCCCTCACTACAAGAAGGACATTGAGGTGCTGGAGTGTGTCCAGAGAAGAGCTACCAAGCTGGTGAGGGATCTAGAGGGCAAGTCCTGAGAGGAGAGGCTGAGGGAACTGGGCATGTTTAGTTTGGAGAAGAGGAGTCTGAGGGGAGACCTCATTGCTCTCTAACAGCTACCTGAAAGGAGGGTGCAGAGAGGTGGGTGTTGGCCTCTTCTCCCAAGGGAATAATGACAGGACCAGAGGAAATGGTCTG
>VZRU01001112.1:36448-62127 GCA_013398155.1 Pedionomus torquatus
TTTGTGTGTGTATTAAATGCATAGAAAACTTGATTGAACTGCTGATTGATGCACACATGTCCACACTGATATGAGGTTCAATAAGGGCAAGGCCAAAGGTCCTGCATTTTGGTCACAGGCAAAGCTACAGGCTTAGGGAAAAATGGCAGGAGCTTCCTGGCAGAAAAGGACCCGGGGGTGTTGGTGGNTGTTGTGTGTGTGTTGTTGGACTCAATAATCTCAGAGGTCCCTTCCAGCCATGCAGATTCTGTGATTCTGTGTTTGCAGCCTTCAGTAATTTCAGATTGTTGTTTCCGCTAACACAGCAGGGCATGGCAGTTATCTCCACTGCAAAGGTTCTCCTTTGAGGTTGATCATTCAGAAGTGGTGACACTGAGGAGTTTTGGAATTACTTTTTTTTTCCAGACCCCACTTAATTAAACTGCCTTTTAGGCAGAGCCCAGAAAAGTTTGGCCAAATTCAGGAAGGCTCTTTAGAAACAGACCTGAGCACAAATAAAAATAATTATGCATTTTCCATCAGGTAACATACACCTTTCCCCACTTAAAATATATATATAAATAAAAAAGTGCTTAGAAATAACTTCTCTGTAAAGCTTTGTATTTGCAGGTGGGTTTTGAGTCAGAGCCTTCTGAAGTCTGATTAAGACTTCAGAAGAAGTCTGATTAAGACTTCAGAAGATTAGGGTCTTAGTTATCAAAGATGAACAGTAATCCTGACATAATTGGAGACGTAGGACAACTGCATGGATTTATACAGTCAGCTTGAGGGAGCTAAATTAGGAATTGAATCCTTGTGTACAAGCCAGTGAAACTTAATGGCAGCTTAGAATGTTTTCCTTTACTGGCCATAAGTGGAGCACAGGGAAAGTGACTTCATATCTTACATACCTAAGTGAAGAGCCTAAAGAAGATAGTGTGAATAATCCCTAAAATGAATACCAGTGTGCAAGAATGCAGTCATGAAGCAATACAATTATCTCTAGGACAGTTATGCCCCTTTGTGCTTCCCAGGGCTGATGTTGAGCTGTACGCTTCCTTTAGACCCACTTGTGTACACATGGAAAAAAGCAAACAGGTAATTTTCCCCCAACCCTCCCTGATAACAGTGACACTGTACAAAGCAAAAGGTGAAAAGCTCCCAATAATTGTAATTTCACATCCCAGCCCGAGAGACCCAGGACTAACTTTTCTTTTAAGGCTGGTGAAAATTGCACTTTTAGAAGACTCTAGTATCTGAATTCCTGAAAATATTTACTTTATGGACAGCCAGGCTCTGTGAGATTCAAGGTCTCAGTGTTTTCGAGCCTTGCCAGGTGCAGGGATGAGGAGGAACAAGGTCTGGGCATTTGACCCAAGCTGGCCAACAGGATCATTTCATACCATGAACGTCACATTCAATATAAATTAGAAAAGTTTCCTGTGTAGCTCTCTCTCCCTTGATTGCAGCAGGTCCAGACAACTCCTTGCCCCTCTGCTGTACCCTTGAAGAAATAATTCCCTTCCTCCCGAAACCCTTGCACTTGCAGTATCTGACATTTTCTGTCCCTGCTGGGGGAGCACAGTTTCCAACTAACAGAACTGAGTACAATTCTTGTATATCTTATATCAGTATGGGCATTGATACTGACTCTTTAGTATTATTGTTAATTATTTAGTCTTATTTTATTAAATCTATTTACATTTCAACACTCATGTTTCTTTGCATTCCCTGATTCCCCTTTCCTGGGTTGCGGAGGGGTCATGAGGTGATAGAATAAGCTTCTGAACGACAATAAATTGTTACAGGTTTTCTCAAACGATAACACTTCCCCAGGTGAAGAAGGACACAGATTAAAACCCCTTTGCCTCAAAGACCTGTTAATGTAGGTTGTCACCAAATCACTCAGCCGCTTGGCTATAGAGAACAAAGGTATTTGCCCAATTCACATTTCATTAGGCCAGCTGGAAAAGCTGCTGTTTAGAATTTCCTTGCTCTTTTTGCTGTTTCTTTCGAATGCCTCAGGGTTGCTTCAGCATATGTGCCCAGACCACATTGCAATTTTGCCCTTGCAGCCCTCAAAAGTGCTGTCCAGGCAAACCTTTATAACCTCCACACAGCCCCACTGCTATCAGCAGAACTGTGATGGGGTGGTAATTTAGCTGCACAGCGCACGGGGTTAGAGAAACCGTGTTGAAGGTGAAGCATGGGGGAAAAAAGCTCCTAGTGAAAACTGTCTGAAAGGAAAGGCTTTTCTTTGAGTCACACAGATGTCTAGGCAGGGATAGTATTTGTATGCAAAGATCTGAAATTATGACAGTTCTTTTTAAAATAATAGAAATTGAAAATGTGGGTCTCCTATGCAAAATCTGTAGGTGGGGAAGCAGAATTAAGTTTAGGCTGCTGAAATGAGAAGACAGTGCCTTTGTATAAAGATAGGCCATGTAAAGTCCATTCATCATTTTTTTAATCCTTTCTGAAATGACATAGTTTAAAAAATGAATGATCTAGGGTGAATTTTGGAAGATGGCATTGTCACAGCATATTCCACTAGTAGTATTATTTCCATTGTGTGAGTGACCAGGACTCCTGGCCTTAGGGGAGGGCATTTGAAGCCCCTTGTGGGTGACCTAGGAACAGGAGTCTGGTGCCTGCTTGTGATTTGGAGTATGCATGTAGATTGCAAAGGAATAATCGTTGTGCAGGAATTGAATATGTATAGGTGTGCTGGAGCTAGCGTTTCTCTGCTTTAGAAGCAGCAGGATTTGTGGACTAAAGCCTATTAAGTCCCTTAAGGTTATATAAGGAAAGACTCAAATTCTTGGTACAGCAATCCACACCACTACTGAAAATATGTTACAGCTCTACAAAATAAAAGTTAAAAAAAAAAAAAAAAGTTCTCTGACTTGAGAACATTTAATCTGAGATGCAGACTAAATGAGGGTGTCTCATTGTTGTGGCTAAAAATTCTCAGGGTCCCAGGTGTTCCAGTGCAATGTGAAAAAAACAACACATCCCCACATGCTACACTGAAATTGGTACTGGAGCTACTGGCAAACTGAGAGAGCACCTGCTATTTTGCAGTTGCAGAGGGGATATATTTTATATCACTGGACACATTGAAAATCCCACTCTGAGGACTTATGGATGATGAACATACAAACTGGGCCCTTATGGCACAATTTAGTACAATATTTAGGTGCTGTACATTGAGAAAATAGGAAAGAAGAGGGTTTTCTTTCATGAGTTCTCCTTGCCTGCAGGGACCTCAGCTCTATGCTTGGAGCTAGGCTGCAGAATGTTTTTTACTGCCTGTGAGGGATCTGAAGACCACAGCTCAGAGACAGCAGGCTGAAATATGCTGATTTAAGGATGTCTGCCTAGTGGGTTGTGATTGCATTAATTACAAACCATGAATCACGGATGTCTTGTTCCAGCATTTATAAGATTAAAGTAGGCTATATAAATAACAGTCATTACAGGGTTTTTAAGTGGATGACCATTCTTGCTTCCAGTAGCAAATTTGGAGAGCTCATTATCTTTCTATTTCCATTAATGGAAGGGCTATTGCATACTACTGTTATAGATACAGCACTTCAGCTTGCTTTGCTTTTCTGCCAGTTCTACTGTTCCCGGCTGCAGTGAGCTACAGTAGATGGAGTCCACAGTCCCACAAGACATTGTGGTCTCAAAGTTGGAAAGTCATGCATTCAATGGACGGACCACTCAGTGGATAAGGAACTAACTGGACAGCCACACTCAAAAGGTTGTGGTCAATGGCTCAATGTCCAAGTGGCAGACAGTGGTGTTTCAAGGGCTGGTACTGGAACCAGTGCTGTTTAACATCTTTATTGGAGACATGGACAGTGGGATAGAATGCCTCCTCGGCAAGTTTGCCAATGACACAAAGCTTGGTGGTGCGGTTGACATGCTAGAAGGAAGGGATGCCATCCAGAGGGACCCAGACAGGCCTGAGGTGTGGGCTAGGGCAAATGGCATGAAGCTCAACCAAGCCAAGTGCAGGGTCCTGCACCTGGGTTGTGGCAATCCCAGGCACAAATACAGACTGGGTGGAGAGCAGCCCTGAGGAGAAGGACATGGGAGTGCTCCTGGATGAGAAGCTCAACAGGAGCTGGCAGTGCTCACTGGCAGCCCAGAAAGCCAGCCCCATCCTGGGCTGCATCATAAGAAGCGTGGCCAGTAAGTCACAGGAGGCAATTCTACCCCTCTGCTCTGCACTCGTGAGACCCCACCTGGAGTCCTGTGTCCAGCTCTGGAGTCCTCAACAGAGACAGAACATGGAACTGTTTGAACAGGTCCAGCAGAGGGCCATGAGGATGCTCAGAAAGCTGGAGCACTTCTGCTGTGAAGACAGGCTGAGAGAGCTGGGGCTGTTCAGCCTGGAAAAGAGAAGAGAAGGCTCTGGGGAGACCTTACAGCAGCCTTCCAGTACCTGAAGGAATATTGACAAATGTCACCCTGTCTTCCCAATTTTGACAAATCCTTTTTGGTAGTGATGGGAACATGTAGGGTAGAACTTAGATGATGCATTACTAGAGATGGTATCCTTACCATATATTAAATACAGTTTCAAGAATTTTTTTGACATAATGAACACAAGAAAGACATCCTGCTTTCAATTTTATCAATGAACTGTGCAGTACTTTTGTAACTTCTTCCAAGTCTTGTTTTCTGCAGGTAGGATGCTGAACCATTTCCTTCACATAAAAGAAAACCAAAAAAAAGTAAACACTTCCGCCCCTCTCCTCAACATTCATTTTTTCCCCCTACAAATTACTAGAAAATAGAAGCATGTGAAGAGGAAAAAGCCACTGATTTCTGAGAACTGGACTTCAGGAGAGCAGACTGGAGACCTTTTGAGGGATCTACTTGGCCAGGGACATCAAGGACAAAAAGAAAAGCGTATGTAAATATATCAGAGATAAAGACATGACTAGGGAAGACGTGGGTCCTTTCCAGAAGGAAAGAGGAGACCTGGTAACCAAAAATATGGAGAAGGCTGAAACAATGAATGACTGTTCCATAGAGTCATAGAATCCCATTGTTCATGTCTATGACAAAGACATTAAGCAGCCCTGGTCCCAGTACTGACCCCTGAGGAACAACACTCATCATTGGTTGAGGGAGGTGATTCTACCCCTCTACTCTGCCCTTATGAGACCCCACCTGGAGTACTGTGTCCACCTCTGAAGGCCCCAACATAAGGACATGGACCTCTTGGAACAGGTCCAGAGGAGGGACACAAAGATGCTCAGAGGGCTGGAGCACCTCTCCTATGAGGACAGGCTGAGAGAGTCTGGGTTGTTCAGCCTGGAGAAGAGAAAGCTCCAGGGAGACCTATCAGGTCAACCTTCTAGTACCTGAGGGGGGCAACAGGAGAGACGGGGAGGGACCAACTCTCAGGGAGTGGAACAGCAGGATGAGTGGTAATAGTTTTATATTGAAAGAGGGTAGGTTTACTTGGAATATTAGTAAGAAACTTTTTACTGTTCAACGTGGTGAGACACTGGCCCAGGTTACCCAGAGAAACTGTGGCTGCCCCATCCCCGGAGGGGCTCAAGGCCAGGCTGGAAGGGGCTTTGAGCAACCTGGTCTGGTGGGAGGTGTCCCTGACCATGGCAGGTGGGTTAGAACTCAATGGTCTTTGAGGTCCCTTCCAACCCAAACCATTCTACAATGCTATAAATAAAACCTGTTTCAGTTCAGCAGTCTGCATTAGGTTTCTGTGTCTTAAGTAAGGAATCATGTATATCAATTCCACTCTAGACCCAGCTGGCAAGGTATAAGTTTTCCAGTATAACTGGGAACACTATGGGCTCTTTGGCTATCAAAAGTTCACCTCCAACAAGATAACTTACTGAATTAGCTGCTAATTGGCTCTATGAAATTAACTTCCAATGCTTATAACCACTGTGATGTCTCAGGTACTTGTAGAAGTGATGAATTCGTATGTATGATTTCTCTGAAGTGAGGAAATATTACAAGTACTGTTCTCCAGATGAAAAGCTGGAACAGAGAGAATTATCTGTTAACATTGCTCTACATGTTAATTTTGGTAATGTTGTTATTATATTAGGCTTTTATACAGATCAGGAAGTATCAAGTCATCCTCATTCCTTAAGTCACATGGAAAAGGAAGAAAAATAATGAAGGACAGGCACAGTCCATTACAGCCACCAGTGCCATAATAGTTTTGGTGTAGGCAGGAGAAAGAAGAGGAACTTAAGGACAGCTTCTCATTTATTTGTTCATGTTTAGCCATTGCCATAGTAGAGTCGGATGCACCTATTTAGAGCATCTAACTAGCAGGTTAGTTGGCAGACTGCCTTCAGTCATGATTCTGTGATCTTATCCAAAGCCATCCCAGAAGCAGGTAGCTAAGCCTAGCTGGTTTTAGCCCTCAATCATGCTCTCTCTCTGGGAAAAAGCAGCTTGTTTCTCTCCTTGTTTCACCATGGTCCAAGTCCACCTATTCACTCACATAATCCTCTTGTAACAAGTTTTCAGTGCCCTGGGGTTTTAGCATACACTAAATAAAATGGGTGCATTTGTTTAAGGACCAAGGCCTCCTGTGATATAGCTGTCTGAGAGTAAGAAATTAAGGTGGCAACAATATAAAGACAGTTTTAAAAATATTTCCTTGTCTTTTTACTGTAATTCTCAAGTCATCTCTTAGGTTTTGGTATTGATATCACAATATAGACTGCAGGTAAATATTTCTATATGCTCTTTGGTTTTTGGTTTGTATGTAAGCTGCCATAGAAGTTAGCTGACATTCTTTTATTCTCTCTCCATTACAGCCACAGCAATACATATGCGAGCATGTATTTCCAATCAAATCCATAAGCCTACACCTTAAAAAAAGGTGTGAAGTAAAGTGCTTACTTGTATGTCTATCCCATCATAATGAACAAAATCTAACACTGTTCTTAAGGCACCGGTTTCTGCTAAATATTGGGATAAAAAAACTCATGGATCTAATGGTCATGACATTTCCAGCTCCAATTTTTCAGATATTTGTTTTGAAGGAAAAAAGAACTCACTATGTGCCCATTAAAAGGAACTTAAATATGTTTCTCTGCCATTAGTAATTGAAATTGGATGAAGAAAACTGAGAAGTAAAGTATTTTTAATGTGTTCTCTGCCTGGTTTTGGATTGGTCAAATAATCACAGGTTTTATTGAACAAACTGTTTAGCCATTAAGTGACATTTATTGTCCAAGGCTACTCATGTTTTCTGATGTTTTATATATGCTCATGTCTGCTGCTTTTTACATTTTGAGAGTAAGGTTAGAGTCATAGAATGGTAAGAGTTGGAAGGGACCTTCAAGATCATCCAGTCCCACCCCTCTGCCTTGGCAGGGACACCTTCCACCACACCAGGCTGCTCAAAGCCCCATCCAGCCTGGCCTTGAACACCTCCAGGGATGGGGCAGCCACAGCTTCTCTGGGCAACCTGTTTCAGTGCCTCATCACCCTCACAGCAAAGAATTTATTTATAGTATCTAATCTAAATCTCCCTTCTTCCAATTTAAAACCATTACCCCTTGTCCTATCACTACACTTCCTGACAAAGAGTCCCTGTCCATCTCTCCTGTAGCTCCCTTCAGATACTGGAAGGCTGCTGTAAGGTCTCCCTGGAGCCTTCTCTCCTCCAGGCTGAACAGCTCCAGCTCTCTCAGCCTTTCTTCATAGCAGAGGTGTTGCAGCCCTCTGAGCATCTTCATGGCCCTCCACTGGACCTGTTCCACCAGGTCCATGTCCTTTCTCTGTTGAGGATTCCAGAGCTGGACACAGCAGACCCCACCAGGAGGGGTCACAAGGGAGCCAAGCAGAGGGGGAGATTCACCTCCCGTGACCTGATGGTCATGCTTCTTTTGATGCAGCCCAGGATACGGTTGTCTTTCTGGGCTGCTAGTGCGCACTGCCAGCTCCTGTTGAGCTTCTTATCGATGAGCACTCCCATGTCTTTCTCCTCAGGGCTGCTCTCCGGCCATTCTCCACCCAGTCTGTATTTGTGCTTGTTATTGCCACGTCCCAGGTGCAGGACCCTGCACTTGGCTTGGTTGAACTTCATGCAATTTGCCCACCTCTTAAACCTTTCCAGGTCCCTAAGAACCTTAAGAAGTCTTCATTTGGTAGAACTGGGTAAAGTGTTCTAAATGGATATAAGTGTGTGGACAAACCATCTTTTCTGGAAACAATCGCATTTCACTTGAAAATTTCCAGCACGACCCAGTGACTGTGAACTTGTCTGTCTGCCAGACCTCACTCTTTGTGTTTGAGCCTCTCAGGGAATTCAGTCAGAGGCAAGGATCTTAAAGACACTGACACTCTGCAAGTTCTATGAAATAGAAATAGCATCAGGTACGGGGAGATGTTAGAGGTTCCCTGCCAGGGGAGATAGCTATGCCAGGAGCATAACTTGTGCTAACCTTGTTTGGGGAAAAAGTGTTTAGAAATACCTGCCTCATGGGGTAATACTTCAGAGCTTACACTTCCTGAGAAACTAAATTGCCTTGGAGAGAGAAATCCATAGGAAACCTAGCTTTAGTTTCAGTCTTCACAGATGACCTTTTTTCTAAAAAACCCCAAGCATTTTTACAAAGAAGGAACATGCCCAAAAGGAAACTGAAAACAAGGCAAACATGATAATAGTCATCTTTGTTAAATTAGCTGATGAATAATTAGAACTATTGTTCAACTCAACTGTTAACTCTTAGCTGATTTCCTAGTGCTTAACTCCCAGACAATTTCAAAGCGATTTATGCATGTAGAATCATAGAATCATAGAATCATAGAATCATAGAATCATCCAGGCTGGAAGGGACCTCCAAATGTCATCTAGTCCGACCTTCCCACAGTCGCAGGGACACCCCCAACTAGCAGGGCTTCATTGAGCCTCACCTGGACAACCTGTTCCAGTGTTTCACCACCCTTAGAGTAAAGAAAGCCCTCCTAATATCCAACCTAAATCTACTCTAACTTAAATCCATTGCCCCTCGTCCTGTCACTGCAGGCCTTTGTGAACAGACCTACAGCCTTCCTGTAGGCTCCCTTTAGATGCTGAAAGGCTGCGATTAGGTCTCGCGGGAGCCTCCTCTTCTCCAGGCTGAACAACCCCAACTCTCTCAGCCTATCTTCGTAGCAGAGGTGCTCCAGTCCTTTGATCATCTTCATGGCCCTCCTCTGGACCCGCTCCATCAGGTCCATATCCTTCCTATATTGAGGGCTCCAGACCTGCACACAGTACTCCAGGTGGGGTCTCACCAGAGCAGAGTAAAGTGGCAGAATCACCTCTGGATCTGCTGGCAACACATCTTTTGATGCAGCCCAGGATGTGATTGGCCTTCTGGGCTGCAAGCACGCTCACGCCACTCTAAGTTTTGTCCAGCTATGTAAGGTCCCCTGAGAGTTACTGGAAAGTGGCAGTGGCTTTGTGCCCCATGCTTAGGCACACCCCATGTCTGACAGCGAGGTGGGCAAGGGGACCTGGGAAGGCTTGTTTGACAGGGTTGGAGAGATCTCTGTTATGGCAGGGAGTCTGTGGGGAGCGAGCTCCATCAGCGTGGAGTNTCCACCCGTCAAATCCATATCTGAGAGTTAAACGCAGACTTAAATGTGGCACTGACACAGGCATTTTGTAGGTATATATTTAATAAGAAATATTCTGAATCCAGGCTTCAGCAACATCTTTAAGCACATGGAAGTTGAAGGGATTATTCACATTCCTACAGAGCTGTGCAACCTCGAGCACCACATTGAATTCTGGCATACTAAGGGATCAGTACAAGTCTTATCTCTACATTTGCTGAGTGGGTTGAACCACCGAATTCCGGTGGTGTTGAAAGAAGCCTCAATCAGTTACTTCTCTTCTGCATCTGGCTTGGCAATGAGTCAAGGAGAACAGCACTCATTTCCTATTAATGTATTATGCACGATTTGCTTTGAATACCTTGTTTATTCTAACACAAAGGCTATATTTCATTTCATTTTGGTACTACATTAGTGAGAAGATGTGAGAATTGAGGTCACTACTCAATTATTGAGCCACAGATTGATAGACAAAAAGTTTTCATACGGCTTTGAACTGTCTGCATTGATAAAGCTATATCCATTATTCTTCTCTCTGCTGCTGGGGTAGAAATAATAAATATTTTAAGAATCCCAGAATAGATGGAAGTAGTAATATTGACTAAGCAGAAACTGTTTGCCAGGAGATTAGGCTTTAGTTGGTTGGATTTAAATATGCTCGACATGTCAAAGCAATGTGACACACCAGTGTTTTCCTAATGTGCTGCATCTAATTCGTAACTTGTTGTGAAAGAATGATGACTGTTGCCAGCTTGCTTTGTTCTTATTAATATTTTTGAAGATAATAAAATGAATTAAATCATTCCTTTGTGGCAAAATACTGACAGGAACTCTTGATGTGGGAAGATAAATCAGAGTTCTGACTGGTGCATTACAAAAAAGAAGTCAGCACTGCTTGGAAGGAGCTTTGCTGTTCAAGCTGGTGTTACTTTTAATATTGCAGATGTGAACATCAAGTGAATTTACTATGTGAATCTGAATCTGAATTTCTTTTCAATATGAAATGGAACAGACTGTTGAACTCAGGCACTTTGAAGCCCTGATTTTAAAATTCATGGATAATTTTAGGGAAGGGGAGGTCAGAAGAATGAGCAAGTGGAGCACATGGACCTTGATCAATATTATAATGTCAGCTGTATGGCACTATTTGCAACCCATGTCTAATTGGATATTCGCCTTTATGTCTTTACCACTGACAGCTCCCTCAAAACTGCACTTGCAACGATTTTCCTTCAAGCAGATGGCATTTAAACCCCTAGTGAATAGCTCTCCATCCACCTCCATTCTAATCCAAAAAGTCAGTCTTTTCTATGAGTCCAAAATGGCAAAATTCCCAACCAAGCCTTTACCCAGAGCAGCAACAGCAGTAGATTCCTTCTAGTACACCTCACATGGACTGGGAGTTATCCCAGTCTAGTCTTCCCCTGCGTTATCCTGGTCTAGACACTTCTATCTGCTTCTTGCTTTATTCCTGTGACGTGGACACCTGTGTCCTAAGACTGGTCCTTTTCACCACTGCAGCAAATGCATGTTTTCTTAGTAGGACAAGACCCTTTGCTGTATCATCAAGCCCAGCCCTTCTGCTCTCTGTGCCAGACAGAAACACAGAGTATTTTTCCACCCTCCTCTCTTCCAAAGCCCTTCTCATGATGGTTGTCCCAGTACTCTTCTTGTTGGTGATGGTAGGTAGAAAATGGACAGTGTCCATCTGGGGCTTCAGTTGCTCTTCTGCTCTTTGTCTGTACTACTGCTTGGCTGCCTGCCTTTTACCATCTTCCATCTATTCATCTTTGAGCAGAGACTGGCTATTTCAAAATGCCTGTGAACACTCTTAACACTTGATCTGTGGTTGATGCTTCCAAACTGTGCTGTGAGGCTATAGCAACACACCTTACCCAATGGGAAATACCACCGGCACGTGAAGGAAGTGGCCTCAAAGTCTCAAACAAAATGAGAAGAGAAACCATCTATTACAGATGACTCACGGGCGAACAGTAAGACCAGTCATCAGCACTGCATAAGAGGAGTCACTGCAAACCTTCACCTCCTCACCTTGCAATAATTCTTATGTCACCTGTAGTTACAGGTCAGTCCATTCGCATCAATTTGCAGCCTTGGTCTGTTTCAACTTAGAGTAGCTTCTTCAAATGTGTCAATCTCCTGGGCAGCCACGGTGGAGACCATGAGCAGGAGTTCATTTACTTACAAAGAATGCATGGTGAAAACTGGGGAACTGTCATCCTTTGCTCTTCCAGTTTAAACAGAGATACAACAGACATCAAAGGAGAATGCAACATTGCTGGGGAATCATATAGCAAATACATCTTTAGTGGAAAAGTGTTGCAATTCCTACCATAACTTACAAAAAAAAAAAAAAAAAAAAAAAAAAAAAAAAAAAAAAAAAANAAGCATATAAACATATTCTGTATATACAAACAGTACAATACAGCTGCCTGGTAAGCAGGGATTAGTAGCAGAACACTGTTATAGAAACAGCACATATTTTCCCTTGAGAAACTTAAAACCCCAGAAATTTAGTCCACTCAAAGCCACAGAGAAACAATGTGCTGCTTATGCTCTCGGTTTCTTTCCTAGTTTCTGAGGTTGACTTTTTACAAACCAGGTTTCTGTAGATTTTCCATTTTGTTTAAAAACTACAGAGTTCTTTGATCAGCATCTTTTTTTTTCCATTAGGGGAGGAAAAAAAAAGCTAAATGCATTCCTGCATTTCTCTCCACATTTACATATTCATATTTCCCTTACTTAAACCAGACAATGAGAAGTTATTTTCACTTTTGACTGCAAGAGTGTATCTGATGGAGCAATGCTGTTATGATGCACTTTAGAAAGGGGTTCAGTAGAAAACCAGAAGATATTCCTTAAACTAGTTTAATGTGAACTGTTCCATGACAACAGCCCTGAATGTAACTTCTGGGAAATGTGGATGCAAATTCAGGCTGGAAGATAAGATTCAGTGAAATCTATTTGAGTTGCAGCTGCTGCATCTGACACAGACACTCCGACGTCTAGCAATATCTTTTTAGATGGCATCCCTAAGATAAGCAGCCATCCATCTGTGTTATGGCAGGCTGCAGCTGCTGGGCATTAGGCAGCAACTGAATTCTTCACTGCACAACTCGCATTTTCTTATTTGTCATTTTAACAGTGATTCTTATGCAGTTCAGGTGCCCTTCCTCCCTGCCCCAACCCCAGCCATACACTACCTGTGATTGCCAACTGTGTAACAAAGAAAGTCATTCGAGATTTCCGCTTCCTCCTCCAGGTTGAGAAGAGCACAATAGCATTTCCAGTGATTGTGACAATAAAAAGAATCCAAAGAGTCACCAGCTGCTCTGTCTGCATTGGAGAGAAGGGAAAAAAAGTGTATCGGTAAGTGGGTGGGTAGTGACTTGGGTTAAGCCAGTCCTGTCCTAGGACAAGTGAGATGAGAATGAAAAAAAGGAATGAAATGTGAATTTTGCCCATTGATTTTTCCAACTATTTAGTCTAAAAGATATTCTTCTTCTTTCAGAAAATACTTAACTTGCACCCCTGCCAGTGATGTTCCTTCCAGTTGAATTTGCAGTGGCTGTATATTACCTCTATCTTCATAAAACCAGTGGCAGTGTCTGCGTTTGGCACGTAACACTAAAATGAGAGGCAGCCCTCAGTTCTCTCACATTGCTTCATCAAGTTGTGAAATAACCAGCTGCCTCACTTTGTAAGAAATATAGATAGATGGGCTCCTTTGGAGAAACAGGGGAAATAAATACTTCTCTCCTTCCCTGCTCCAGTGAGTCTGGGTCATCCACAAGCCCTATGAAATTCAGACATCCACTGCAGGATATAAATGCGCACCAAGACTGAAAAGAAAGCATGACCAGGAAAAGTAAAATTGTGTAGCGAGCAATACGCGATGACAAAACGTCCTCTAGTGGTAGTGTACACAAAGAAAGGAAAGTTAAAAAAAAAAAAAAAAACCACTACAAAACCAAAATGTTATTCACTCTCTCAAAGCATCAGGATCATCTGACTGCAAGAACAAACGTGTATGTATCCACAACTGCTTGTTTTGTGAGTTCATGCTCAAGCTTCTCTCTGCTTTTGACCACCAAAACCCATTAGGTCCCTTCTGGATACAGGATAGTTCTTTTTCAGTCTGTTTCCTGTCGCCATATAGGAATGTGAAGTTTATATTTTCTCCATAGGGGCCAGCCAGCTCTGATGCCTGAGAAGCACGAAGTCTGGTGAGCCTGGGTCAGCTGGAGATAATATTCTGCATTTCTGCAAAATCCTTGCTTATAAAAAACCTGTGTGAAACTGCATATAGTGACATGGAGAAAGATGGTTCTGCTGCTATTCTACAAAGAAGAGAGGGGTTCTTTTTAACAGTAACATTTAGGTTTGAAGGGTGTAGAGCAAGAGCACTCAGAAGAAAAAAAAAATCCTAATATATCCAGCAGTAATAATATACACATCATTATTAAAGAATCACAGAATCTTCATGGTTGGAAGGGACCTCTGAGATCAAGTCCAACCATACACACATCAAAAAAAAAACCAAAAAACCCACCTCACAAAAAAACCAAAACCAAAACCACCAACCCCCAAAAACCCAAATCACCCAACCCAACAATCTTGGCCACTAGAGCATGCCCTGAAGTGCCACATCTACACGTTTCTTAAATACCTCCAGGGATGGTGACTCCACCACCTCCCTGGGCAGGCTGTTCCAGTGCCTGACCACCCTCTCAGTGAAGTAATTCCTCCTAAAACGTAATCTGAACCTCCCCTGCTGCAACTTCAGACCATTTCCTCTGGTCCTGTCATTATTCACTTGGGAGAGTGAATTAGAGTCAAAGAGAGAAAAAAACCCACACATATATAGCTCTGCAGAAGTTGTAATTATAGAGGTAAACCAAATTTCCATGCAATCTCCCAGAGCCTGTTGCTCCTGAGAACACTCCTGCCTTTGATGCTTCAGGAAGAGACAGTCCGTATGAATCATACAATCATTCAGGTTGGAAAAGACGCTTGGGATCATCAAGTCCAACCATCAGCCCCACCCAACAAAGTTCTCCTCTACACCATATTCCCCAACACCACATCTCAACACCACTACTCTTCAGCACATCCAGGGATGGGACTGAACCACCTCTCTGAGCAGCCTATTCCAGTCTCTGACCGATCTATGAAGAATTTTTTCCTAATGTCCAGTCTAAACCTACACTGCTGCAGCTTGAAGCTATTCCCTCTTGTTCTATTGCTAATTACCTGGGAGAAGAGACTAGCACCAACCTCTCTTTCAAGCAGTTGTAGAGAGGGACGAGGTCTCCCCTCAGCCTCCTCTTCCTCAAACTAAACACTACCAGCTCCTTCAATCACTCTGTAAGATTTATCCTCCAGGCCCTTCACCAGCTTCATTGCCCTCCTCTGCACTTGCTCCAGCACCTCCAGATCTCTCTTGTGTTGAACTGCCCAGAACTGGACACAGTCCTCAAGGTGTGGCCTCACCAGTGCTGAGTCCAGGGGGACAATCACCTCCCTATTTCTTTTGGTCACAGTATTTCTAATACAAGCCAAGATGCCATTGGCTTTCTTGGCCACCTGGGCACACTGCTGGCTCCTATTCTGGCTGCTTGTCAACAAGAACCTCCAGGTCTTTTTCTACCAGGCAGCTCCAGCCACACTTCCCCAAGCCTGTGGCCATGCATGGGATTGTTGTGGCCCAAGTACAGGACCTGGCATTTGGCCTTGTTGAAGCTCATACCGTTAACGTTGGCCCATCAATCCGATCTATCCAGGTGTCTCTGTAGAGCCTCCCTATCCTCATGCAGATCAACATTCCCACTTAACTTGGTGTCATCTGTGAACTTACTCATGATACACTCTATGTCCTTATCAAGATCATCAATAAAGATGTTCAACAGAAATAGTCTCAACACTGAGCCCTGAGGAACATGACTTGTGACCGGCCGCTAGCTGGATTTAACTCAATTGACCACCACTCTTTGGGACTGTCCATCCAGCCAGTGCTTGATCCAGCAGATTGTCTGCTCATCCAGGCCATGAGCAACCAGTTTTTCCATGAGCAAATTCTATTGGGAACAGTGTCAAATGTTTTTTGAAAGTCTAGCTAGGCAATATCCACAGCCTTTCCCTCATCCAATAATTGGGTCATCTTGTCATAGAAGGAGATCAAGCTCATCAAGCAGGACTCACCTTTCATAAACCCATGTTGGCTAGGCCTGATCCCCTGATTGTCTATTACATGGCTTGTAATGGCACTCAAGATGACTTGAAATACAGAAGAGCATTCAACTCCCTGCTCTGCCTCCTCAAGGTTTTCCAGTGTCTCAGCTGCACTGATCGCCTGGATACACATCCTAGCAACTGGGATGAGTTTTGGGCTATGTCAGTGCAGTCCTTTGGGATCTTCCAGTTCCTGACACCGAACCCATAATGTGGGACCTAGATAAGGGCTGCAATTGATGAGGGATCCTAGCTGCTGGCCCTACAGAAGTGACCCCTGAGACACTGTCCTGAGCAGGGTCGGGAGGCGAAGGACGCTGTCAGTGAGACCCATACCAGCCTGGCTGGGCTGATGATGGAGTACAAGTATGGGAGAGCACTCATTAAAAGCATTTGGCAGCCACTGACTTTCTCATGGGTGAGCAGAAACCAGGGTTCATGCTGCCCACAGAGGAAAAACAGTTCAGAAGTGAGTGTGGAGAGGGAAGGTAAAATGGCAGGAAAGGAGCAGGAGCAAGGAGCTTCTTGCTCTGCCATGAGCTTTAGTGCCTCCTCAGCGCTTAGTCCCCCTTCTGGACCACATCCAGCTCTGCCACGAGCTTTAGTGCCTCCTCAGTGCTTAGTCCCCCTTCTGGACCACATTCAGGGTCCCTCCTCTACTGGGAAGCCACTTGTGGGAACCAGACTCCGCTTTACTCCAGGTAGGTGGTCACACTACCCTGTGGATTATGTGAACGCAGACCCAGCATATGAGCAATTTGAGGCTGTGCTCTGTGCCTGAACCCAGAGATTATTATTTTAAGCATACAACGAAGGCAGTGTTTAGATGTATTTCACTTTTCCCAGCATGATAATGCTGCCAGCATAATTTACCATTTCCCAAATAATCTCCCCTAACTAAAGCTCTATAGAGAGACATCTACTCCTAAAGTGTCATCACGTAGTCAGTATAATAGCAGTATGTCAGATGAGTCACCATTCATCTCACCTACCTTAGGATGGTCTGCAACTCATCATAGAGTGACCTAGATAAGACAACATGTGTGGGCTGAATGCTTAGCTTTTAGACAGAAAAAAAAACCCAAAACTCCATCATTTTTGGACATCTGCAAATCTCTGAAATTTCTTGGAATTTTCCCTTCAAAATCTGTGGCGGAGACATGGTAGGACTATTTTTATGGGGATGCTTTGCTTTGTACAGGAATTGGAACTATCTTTTGGAAGGTGATTAAAATTTAAAAAAATAAGATTTCATGTCACTTTTGTCCTTGAAATCGGCAGGTTCTCCTCAAGGCTTGGTTTGTCTTTTCCATTTTAGAAAAGATCTTTCATTCATGAAGAAAACAGAGGAGCTAGGCTTGTTCCCATATTCCCTAGTATAAAATCAGGAGAGAATTTTCTTGAAAGAAATTCTGTGTCCCTAGATTACACTGTTATGGGTACAAACAGAACAATTGACACTCCAATCTTCCATTTCCTGCAGAAGAAATACCTATGGAGCAACAGAGACTGTGTTAGAGGGGTGTTTCTCCACCCTAGGAGCACAGCACTTTCGGTCAGTTTAAATCCCCTCCTGCCAAGTTAAAAAGCAGCACTTCACAGTTTAGCGATTTTAGGCTAAGGCTCTAGGGAAATATACAATTAAATCAGACTACAAAGACAACCTAAAAGGTACAAAAGCTGAATAGAGGAGAGGTAGTTTGAAAGGACATAGACAAAGGACTGAAGCCAAAGTTTCTCTTAATCTGCTTGGGGAAGCTGGCATCCAGAGAGAAGAGAAATAGATCTCATTCTTAGGGATTGAGGAGTTATAACAACAGGCAACTTAAATCACTGCAGCTTTTCTCAGTTTGCATTAGTTTGTGGAATGAAAACTTCTGCAGTTTTTAATGGGATGCCCACCATGATAAAGGCCTCCATGGAGGCTAGGATTAGAATTCAATATGATATTGATGAATTTTAAACATGTGCTGGGAAAAAAGAACCCAAACAAAGCCAAAAAACTGAGATGCTGTTCAACAAAGGAGAAATGCAGGGCTGTGATGTGATGCATGTCTTCACATCGGGCTGGGCAAGTCTTCAAAACATCTCCCCTGCACACAGCAGGCAAAGAAGTACCCCCACAAGTGGAACATCACTGAATGGTGTCACCCTGCCAAGAGAAAGACGACCACTGCCATGGAGTTGACACTAGCCTCATGTGCATCTGCTCGAACTCTTCTACTATACCCAGCTGCTGTGCTGTGCCCTCTCCTGGCTGCCATGCTTCCAGGGAAACACCAAGTGATGAATTGATGGCAGATATAGCCAAGCAAAAACAGCTGAACAAATTAAGCCACTTAATGTAGCAAAAAAAAGCAGACTGCAGCGAAGTATGAACTGGGCCTTGAAGACAAAAAGAGTGACACAACAAAAGAAAGGAATAATCTCTTCTTCAGATCTACTGCAGATTGGACAAAAAGTAGTGAATTAAAACTACAGCACAGAATTCATATTGATCATATTAAAAAATGACTAAAAATATACAATATACATAGATTGATTGAGTCAGTGAAGCTTCTATCTATGAAGGTCTTAACGAGAGCTATTAGATTAGAGTGAGAGCTGATGGATCCCTGAATTTCACTGCAGCTGCATTTTTCTATAAATCTGGTTTATTGGTCACCTTAAAGTTGCTTGAACGTAGAGAAGTTTCATTTCATGTCTTGTTTGTTCATCTTGTTGATCAAGCAGAAATCATCTTTTTGCATCAACCTTCAGCAAGGGGATTTACAAAATCTTTTTACAAAAATTTTACAAAAACTATTGGTTTTTTTACAAAAAAAATTTACAAAAACTGTTGTTTAATAACGGGTTACACAGACGTCAGCAACACTCGGCATAAAAAGATCAATAATTGCATTTCCCAAACCCCTCTGTAGAAGCTTTTCTTTGGCAAGGGCCACTTTTGCAATGGGCCTTGCTAACCACATTACATGAGAATGCTGTGAAAAAGACCAGTTACATACACCAGTTCTTTTAGATTAGAAAACATAAAGATGCTAGTGACTCAGTGAAGGTCACAGAGTAAATCAAAGTCAAGAGGATATCCTTGGCTTGACTAGAACCATGGCACGCACTGGTCTTCCCTAAGACTGCTGTGTTTGGAGCATGGAAGTGCTTGACATCTGGAGCACATATTTATGTTTGGTTAATTTTCTTTAATATTGGCAAAACATAAATAAGTGCTCCAGCTGTTGAGCATTTCTCAGGATTTCTATCCCTTTTGCTGTGGGTCACCAGCCATGGCTGTGAAACAGGGCTATACCTAATAGAGCATCCCAATGGAGGTGCCATTCCTCACATCTTGAGGTGCAGAAGCCTTTGCCTGATATCACAGCAGCTACCTACTAGGAGAGGTTCAACTATCAATGGATAAAGCATGTTTGTGCTTGAATAGGAACCCAGTGTTGAAATGGCTTTGTTCGAGCCACTGAGGCTGGTTGGGATACAGCCTGGAAAAATGGGTTGCTCAGTAAGAAATTAACAAATAAACAGAAAAAGAGAGGAATCTCTCTAATGTGAGGAGAGGAGGCCTACAGTGAATTCATGTCCTTACTGATCTAGTGCCTTCCTCCTCCATGTCCTTGGTCACCTGGGTGAAGAAGAAGCATCGATCTCTCATATCACAGGTCAGTAGTGGCTTAAGTCTCTGAACAACTGCTTCTTGCTGGTTGATTAAATTCTGGGAATACGCAAACTGCTCACCTTTAGTATATTTTAAAAAATTCTGTTCCTAGTGTGACCAATTGCAGCAACTGAGAGTGCAAGCGAGAAGTAATCATAGAGCAAGTGAAACAATTTTTATGGATGTCCTTCTTAACACATAAAGAACACATCAATCTCCTCTCTAAACCGGTGAACTGTCATGCACATGGTCAAGTTCATCACTAGTAGAGGTGAACTTTCTTAAAGGAGGAAAAAAAGACAAAAATCTTTTGTCACCCTCTGAAACAATCACTTTAATTGTAGGCCATGCAAGAATCCTAGAATGGTTTGGGTTGGAAGGGACTTTAAAGATCATCCAGTTCCAACCCCTCTGCCATGGGCAGGGACACCTCCCACCACACCAGGTTGCTCAAAGCCCCCCTGGCCTTGAACACCTCGGCACAGCCTCTCAAGAATAGCAACAGTCATTACGGCACATTACAGAGGTTGTGCTCAGGAATTCCTGACACTTCATTTGTGTGGATTTAATTCTCCTCCTCTCCCCCCACTGAAAGATTGCAAAAGTTACTTACAAATTATTTGATATGCCTATTTTTCTAAACTGCATGACTGCATTTGCAGAGATTACTCCAGAGAATGGACAGCACCCATTATTATTTTTCTATTATGTATTCAATGATGGGATGCTCTGTGAGGTGTGTTTGAAAATCAGAATGAGCAGTAGCACAGGTGAATACTTTACAGCAAATAGACTCCTGCATTTGGATGAAATACATGGGACAACAGATTCTGACTTAAATATGCTCTGAGGACACCTGAAGCCAAATCGTTGTTACCTGAGAGTCCTACAAAATAAGTAAATGCAAACCTCTCCTCATGTTGGTCTCTCTCAGCTCCTTCCTGGAGATGGTAAGCCAGCAGCATTAGGTTCCATGGATAAGCAGCACATACTCTTAGATCTGTGCATAATCTGCCATGGCTTTGTGGTCCCGTTTATTATCTGAACTAATTGGGCTAAAACATACAGGTATTGGGAATGCTACAGTGTGAGGGGAGGACAGTCAGAGAATCAAACATTTCTTCCTGACAGAAATAGGGTATTTTGATTATATGTGTAAAATCAACTGTGGTAGAGTTAACATGCACATCATTCTGCTTGAGAGCTCTAGTGCTTCAGCATCACTTATGTGCTGATGCTGCATGGCCTAATGACCAGGCCTCATGAGGCCAGAAGGAGTGGGACATCAACACGTCGACCAATGGCTGGGGTTCCCACCTGTCAGGAGAGAGACTGAGGTTCCCAAACAATCTGGGTGTAAATGACAAAATCTTTGTGACCTGCTGCACAGGTCAGGGTTCAACTCTACACATCATAAAATGAAGTAAGAAGATGCACTAGACCATGGAAGTCAGCCAATGTTCCTGGAAGCCAGCAGGTGATTGTGGGAATACAGACCCACTAAGAAAATAATAGACTTTTCTCCTTTTTACTCCAGCCTTTACTCTTGCATGAAAGTAGGGCATCCTCTTTCTCAGCAGATGTCTCATAAAAGAGGTGAGCCCTACACATCTCAGAGGACTCCTACCCTTGTGGAAGCTTTGGGGATCTTGAGGGTCTGGCAAGATGAGGTGCTTCCTCAAGCACCTGACAAAGCCTCCCAGCCCTGAGGACAATCAGGCAAACCTATTCTGAGATTTCAGCTTCTCTCCAGGCAGGTTTCTGGTTTGTACCTTGTCAGATTCACAGAGTTAAGAAGGTCCTAAAGTGGACGAAGGCCACAGGCATTCAGATTTTTTTTTCAGTTTTTTTTTCTTCAGATTACTGCATTTCAGATTACAGTATTTACCTCTGGAGTCCTCAACATAGAAAGGACATGGATCTGTTGGAACGGGTCAAGCAGAGGGCCACAAAGATGATGAGAGGGATGGAGAACCTCTCCTATGAAGACAGGCTGAGAGAGCTGGGGCTGTTCAGCCTGGAGAAGGCAAGGCTCCAGGGAGACCTTAAAGCAGCCTTCCACTATCTACAGGGAGCTCCAGGAGAGCTGGAGAGGGACCCTTTGTCAGGGAGTGGAGTGACAGAACAAGGTTTAATTGGTTTAAATTGGAAGAAGAATTTTAAATGGTTTTAAAATGGAAGAAGGGAGATTTAGATTAAATACTAGAAAGAATTCTTTGCTGTGAGGGTGGTGAGGCACTGGAACAGGTTGCCCAGAGAAGTTGTGGCTGCCCCATCCCTGGAGGGGTTCAAGGCCAGGCTGAATAGGACTTTGAGCATCCTGGTCCAGTGGGAGGTGACCCTACCCAGGGCAGAGGGGTTGGAACTTGATGATCTTTGAGGTGTCTTCCAAATCTAACCATTCTATGATTCTGCTTGGCAGGCTGCAGCTGACACTTTCATAGAGCCCTTTTACACCTAGACTAAATGCATGAGGGAGATTGTAAAGGGATGTAATGATATCTCCTTTGGCCTGGGAGGCAGGAGTTGTAATTAATGCTAATTTGCACATCTGTTTTGAATTTGGTGCTGACTCAACCAACAGGACTTCTTGTGGTTTAAGACAGTAAAGCTACCTGATTGCTAAAGGTAAAGGCACACAGGAAGAAATACAGTCTGGGCTTTCAAGGGACCATTTGGCATAGCAGAGCAGGAAGACCTGAACATAGTTGGGGATGAGGCAGTGCCTTTGCTGTGAGAAGCACCAGCTCGTCTTGCATCCCATGTGGTGTGTGGGTACACCCACTCCTACCCCAAAGCCTGTGACTGTGCTCCAAGAGCCAGCCTAGTTAGCAAACATTGCCATGGTCCCAAAGCAGGTCCCTCCCCAAGGCAGGCTTCATGGGCAAAGTCTTGGCTAGTGGCTGGGCAAGGAGCTAGAGTAGAGACTGACAGAAGGCAAATTCCTCCAAGTGGATGAAATTGGTTCCATTTCCCAGCCAAAAAGAAATCTAATTGAACTGGCAAAATGCTTTGCAGTTTGAAGCAGTGAAGGATTTAGTCCTTAAGATCTGAAGAGGTATAGACAGAAGCCCAAACGCTTCTGAAAAGGAAAGCTGGGAAGCACTCACAGCTTATCCCCTAATAGAACTTCTTGGTTCTGAAATGCTCTAAGGCTCATTATTGTACTTTTATCACATTGTTACCACAGTCTAATATGGATGCTGCCTTAGGTGGGTACAAGCTGTTCTATTGAATCATGGGGGGAAAAGAAGAAACCAGTTCTTAACTGCCATCGTTTGAACATCACGCAAGATACCCAACGTAGCTGTCATTGGGCAAAATCATTAAAAAGTCATTATCACAGGAACTGCTCCAGGTAGTGATGAACATCACAGCCTTGTCCACTCCATTTATCCACTTAGATCAGGTTTTCCTATGACCACTTTGGTAAGATAGGTTACACCAGCATTTCCCAAGCAGAAGTAGCCTTTGTTCCCTGTTTTGGACTTCTGCATCCTGGTATGCAGGCTCTGGAGAAAACCTGTAGAGTGCCTGTTCACCCAGCCTGCTTTTACTGTCAGCCATGGGCTACAATGTGTTTGAAAATCCCAATAAAAGGCCAAAATCCCATTTGTAGCTACATTTCGGGCACTGATCTCTGTTTTTTAATCCATTTAGTTTATTGCAAGCTGAACCTTGTATTGCTTTAGCTGATTAACCAGACCCTTATGAAGAGGAAAGAGATCACAGGACCATAGAATGGTTAGAGTTGGAAGAGACCTTAAAGATCATCCAGTTCCAAACCCCCTGCCATGGGCAGGAACACCCGCACCAGACCAAGTTGCTCAAAGCCCCATCCAGCCTGGCTTTGAACCCCTCCAGGGACGGGGCAGCCACAGCTTCTCTAGGAAACCTGTTCCAGTGTCTCACCACCTTCACAGCAAAGAATTTATACCTAATATGTAATCTAAATCTCCCCTTTTCCAATTTAAAACTGTTACCCCTTGTCCTAACACTACATTTCCTGACAAAGGTGAGACACTGCTCAGCTTTGTTGGAAGGGGCAATGATAGGGCCAGAACATGGGCAGTGCCGGTGGAGGACAGCCAACTGAGTCAGCAGGTATCAGCAACATCTTCCACATATGAGCTTTTATAGAGAGCTGAAATTACAAAGCCCTGTCTTTCCTGCACCGTAGTCTTCAGAGCAGGTGCTTTATCCCCCCACCCCCACACTTCTCTGCAGCAGCACCAGCTGTCATTTGTCTCCAGAGTCAAAATACCTCCATGCATATCAACAGCTAGTAATTGATGCGAAAGGAGTGAATCGCCTTGCAAAGTTTGTGCTATATGTGTCAGAGCTAGATGTCTGACAGAGGAGCATGAGCCTAATGAGAAGCTCTCAGCCAAAAGAAGTTTCCTTTAGCAATGGATGAGCCCGCATGACTATCCATGGTTTCATAATTATTGCAATTTATTCATCTCCCTATTAAGGGGCATTTTTCTGTCTGAGGTTTTTCTAATCACAGAATCACCTGTCATTTTTAATGTTATAGAATACTGCTCCATTGAGTGGCAGTGACATTGTTCAGATTTACAGCCCGAAGTATGGAGACAAGAAAGGAAATAAAGTTGTTTAAAGTATTTTGCTTGCCACTTCTGTGTTTTTTTCAAGACCATTTTAGGAATCTAACATGGAGAGAAAAAAAAAATAGAATTTACATCCTTGAAATCCTAGATAAGAAAGTGCTGTCTTATCAAGAAAAAAAAAAAGTATCAGCAGCATATTAATAGAGATCCTCATTAATTAATAGCAGAAATACAGATCAACTCTTTCCTTAACAGAGGCGGAAGCCTGTTGTAATTCCACTGGTGCTGTACCAGAGCACTAGCAATCTCACAGAAATCCAAATTGTTTCTGAACATATCACCTTTCACCCAATATATTTTTGACTGCTCTAAATGCCTGCATCATTCCAACTGAAAGTGGTCTCTCTGGTCCTGAACTCCAGAAGGAATCACAGAATGGCAGGGTATTCTTTGTCAGACTTTTAAGAACTTGAACTCAACTTGTGCACCATGCCATGGCAGCGAAGTGACATGCAGGCAGCACAAAATCAGGCAACAACATCAGGCACAGATATCTGAAGGTGAGATGAATTTCACTACCTCTTTCACGTTTCTTTCATACATTCACACGTATCAAGGTTTGTTTGGGGAGATGAATGAATACGCTTCCTGTGCCATTCAACAGCATTCACCACTGAATGATTCATCCAGTGCATTCTTAACAGCAGCCTTCAAGAGACACTGCATCTGCCACTCAAGTTGAAAGCAAACAAACCAACCAACTAATTAGAACCTGCCCTTGTGATTACATAAAAAAAAAATAATAATAGCCACCACAACAACAAAAAAAGCCCTGAATAAACCCCTCTCACGTGTGTGCAATGTTTGTTCCAGCAGGAAAACTGAAAAGAAATCCCTTATGTCGAAATGATGCCTATAAGAAATTACATAAAAGATGTGTTAAACTAATAGAAGCTTTTGATTAAAGATGCATTTGAAATTACAATACCTCTACAGAGAAATGGTACTGTCCCCTCTTGGAAAGGGACACAATTGGCCAACACCTGAAAGTCTCCACTCCAATTGCTACAACTGTTTTTTGATAAATGCCTCACTCATACTGTCTGCTGTCTATGCAGGAGAAAAAACCACAAATAAATATCTGGGCAGAAAAGTTCAGTAATCCTAGTTGCACATACCCCCACCACCACCCCACACCCCCATGCAGAGGTGTTGAAAATGTACCAAAGCTGCAAGATTGTGAGAAAAGTAACATATGCCTTAAATTAATACCTTAAAAGAATAGTAAAAGGATCTCCACTCCTCTTCTGTCACCACTTCAGTGAAAGTCACCATTTCAGTGCAGGTGACAAGGGTAAGATCCAACCAGTCGGTGCCTCCCTGGGAGCTGCTGCCAGCTTCTGTGGAGATGACTTCCATCCCTGGATTTTGTTCCTAGTTGTCTAGGTGCTTGTTTCCCTAAGTGTTAATGCAGCCAGGCTTCTCCTGTAAAAGCACAGCGACAAAACCAGCTCCTCACTGCTCCACCACTGGCTACCAGAGGCGTCAGGCTTCAGTGCAGCTGAGTGATGAAAAAAAAAAAAAAAAAAAAAGAA
>VZRU01001112.1:62155-74690 GCA_013398155.1 Pedionomus torquatus
AAGGGAAAAAAAGAGGAGGAAAAAAAACCCCAATCTGGCATCATCCCTTGGAGCTTTCCTTTGGTACAACTCTGACGACAGCCATCCACATGCTCTTTCTAGCAGCAGGGGCTGCAGCTGCTAAGAAAGTCAATCCACACGGACCCAGCCATGGCCTGATGGGCTCTGAATTATCTTGCACTGCAAAAGTTGCCAGCTTGGAGTCAGGCACACCTGTAAAAGCATGGACCTCCTCCCTGTATTCAGCTCTGGAGCCTGGCTATTCCACTCAGCAGTTTTGCTTACTTACCCTGGCTCACCTCACTTTGATTTTCATAGACTCATAGAATTGTCCAGGTCGGAAGGGACCTCCAAAGGTCATCTAGTCCCACCTCCCCACAGCCACAGGGACACCCCCAACTAGACCAAGTTGCCCAGGGCCTCGTCGAGCCTCACCTTGAATATCTCCAGGGAAGGGGCCTCAACCACCTCCCTGGGCAACCTGTTCCAGTGGTCCACCATCCTCAGAGTAAAGAAATTGTTTCTAATATCCAACCTAAATCTGCTCTTCTCCAACTTAAAGCCCTTGCACCTCGTCCTATCACTGCGGGCCTTTATAAACAGACTCTCCCCAGCCTTCCTGTAGGCCCCCTTCAGGTACTGGAAAGCTGTTATTAGGTCTCCCCGGAGCCTCCTTTTCTCCAGACTGAACAACCCCAGCTCCCTCAGCCTGTCCTTGTAGCAGAGGTGCTCCAACCCCCTGATCATTTTTGTGGCCTTCCTCTGGACCTGCTCCATCAGACCCATATCTTTCCTATATTGAGGGCTCCAGACCTGCACCCAGTGCTCCAGGTGAAGTCTCACCAGAGCAGAGCAAAGTGGCAGAATCACCTCTCTGGATCTGCTGGCAATGCAGACTACTGCAGTTGCAGGTAATTTTGATTACTTGCAGAATTACAGTATATCCAGATACAAGCACCAAAACACTCTCTTGTATGAGCAAAACCTCATTAAGTTTTTTAGGCTCAAGCTATCATAACTTCCTTGCCAGTGTCTATTGGACTTCTGAAATTGCCTTTACCAATTAAAAAAAACCCACCGCAAACCATAAGTAGTCCTTTGCACTTACTTTTGGAAAGAGTTCAAGCCTTCTGCATACTCAGTACAGGCACTGCTTGCTTTGCCATACAGAGAGCCTGCCTAGAAATGTTGGGCTTCTGGGGACTGCTGGTGTCCCTCAGAGGCTCAAGGACTCTTCAGAACTAGGCAATGGATTATTTTCCTACTTAGCAATTTTCTGGGCACCCTTACCCTTCATTGATTAGGATGTTTTTTTCCTCCACCTCTAGTAGAGTTATTCTGGGTTTACACCAACACAGCATACATTCTGTGACCACAGTGCAAAATCACATGTAAATCTAAATCTTGTTCAGTTTTGTGGAGATGCTCGGTCAAGATACCAATGCAATCCTAAGTGGGACATGATTTATTTTCCCAGCCATGCCCTTCCTCCCAGAAAAACCTTATCATTTGCTAATGCATAAGCATAAGCACGGATGGCCATGTGGGAGCTCAGGAGAAAGTAAACTCCTCCCTCTCCCCAGCTGCTGGGGCAGGGGTCTCCACAACATGCCCATAGCATCTGCACTTGCAGTCGAGGCAGGACTGTGTCCACCCTCAGCTACATGAGTAGGAAGAGAGGGGAGGCTGCAGGGCCCTCCAGCTCCCAGAGATGGTAATAGCAGGGCATCGGGCCACAACCAGTGAAATTCAGCTCTAGCTTTTGACTCTGAAGCCTCCCAACTTGGGACACATCTGGACCTGGGGCTTTGGACCAGGTTTTGCCTAGGGTCTGCAAAAAACACTGTATGTCTGAGCCTTATTCCAAATGCTCATAGAACCGTAGGACAGTTGAGGTTGGAAGGGACCTTAAATATCATTGAGTTCCAACCCACCTGCCCTGGGACACCTCCCACCAGACCAGGTTGCTCAAAGCCCCATCCAGCCTGGCCTTGAACCCCTTCAGGGATGGGGCAGCTACAACTTACAGGGAGATGCTGCCCTCATTTAGAGGAAGGTGTTTGTCCAGGCCCATACAGACAAGTACCAGTCATGATAAGAAAAGATTGCCATTGATGCATATGCCTTAGTGATCAATATTTAACAGCAGCAAATGATGCATAAGTTGGAATGCGATCGGAAAGAAAAATATCCCAGAACCACTATGTTTTTACAAAAAAAACATAGGGGAAATGCTCATTAATATATTACCTACAAAAGAAAAAGAAATCTTTTGTGTTTTTTTTTTCTCCGACTGATCCTACAGTTTGAAACTGAGCCTCTGCTATGAAGTATTTAGGTAGTATCCAAGCTTCCTGAATGCATCCTAACAGTTGTTTTCTCTTCTTCCTTCTTCTTATCTTGTTTTCTTATCTTTCCAGAATTCTCCTTCTTAAAGTAAAAAGTTATTGCACTGAATGTGGGGTTGTTTTTTTTTTTTTCTGTCACTCTCATTCCTACAGAGCTGTTATGCTCAAGTGTATTACAGGCACTAAGAGGCTTTTCAGAAGTTACATGGCACTGCACATCGTGCACAGCTCTCAGGACTAAGCAAGAGAGACTTGTGGCTTTGCCAGCTACTTGCACTAAGTAGCGCTTATGGTGCTAGAAAAGGCTTATACCATGCCCTGCTGCAGCACTTTCCAGTCTACACAGGGGTAATTCAGGTCTTCCATCACTATTAGCTTTTCTGTCTTTAAGTATTTCTCACTGCCCTGGTTTGTTGATGGCTGGTTTTGTTAAAACACTATTTTCTTTCCATTTAGGCACAGAATCTGAAGCCATCAGCTGTCTATGGCTCCACATCTCTAATTAACCTAATTCTCTAGGATACGACACTTTGTTTTCAAACCTCTACAATGTCATTCCAGCTCTCCAAAATTTGGTGTTTGTGGTTTGCTCCCTATTCTGTCTTCCATGATAAAAACTGTTGTGGGGCAGTATTTGTTCTGCATGGTGGTGATAATTTGCCTAAAGTCAGCCAATCTAACTGTTCCATGTGTCTACTTTTTTTTTTTAAAAAGGCACATCTGAAATGGACAAAAACATAATATCTGCTCAAGTCTGTATCACTTTTTACCAGGAATTTATGGTAGGTTTCTCTTTCCTGGATTTAGGCAGTATCAGGAGTAAATGGAAAAAATATTTGGTTTCTTGCCACTTGGAGTTTCCTGCATGCTAGTGTAGTTGAGCATAATCATATTAAAAGCAAAGAAGAAAAAATGCTATCGAACTGCATGAAGAAAGAGATATTCCTTGCTTCTAAAAGCACAGCAAGTTAATTGCTTTTCCATTAAAAAAAAAAAACAAAACAAAACAAAAAAAAAAAAAAAAAAAAAAAAAAAAAAAAAAAAAAAAAAAAAAAAAAAAACAACAAACCCAAACACCCAAACACAAACACGCTTATCCAAATCCTTATGTGCGGGTCTTGGAAGAGGAAGGTCAATCCTTCTCTCCAGAAGTCAAACATCTGGGGCAACACAGAGGGGTTCAGCTGCTGACTCTGGAAGTATAGGACCTTTAGAAGTATAGGAATGCTGTGTTCTCACATCCCTACTGCCCAGGAGAGGAGCAGAAATTAGATATTAATTACCCAATTGCTGTTGTCTGCCACATGCTCACTTTCCCTTAGCTTATGAACTGCTTACCACACATGTTGTCTTCTACTGGCACTGCGCCTCTGGAGGAGCACGTGTCTGTTCATCACAGGTAGGAGATACCCAAACAGGCTGAAGTGCTGCCCTCAGAGTCAGGACTGACTAAGGCTACAAGAGTCCCCACAGCCTGGGCTGGGTCTGGGAAGGGACGTCCCTATTTCTGGAGTCTTGGAGGTGGGTGCTTTTGGTGAAGCAAGGGAGCTCTGTACATGCATTGGCGAGGATGTAACTGTTTCCCAAGTATTTGTGCTCATATTTTTATACTTTTTTTAGCCCTTCCAGGTCAAGACAACGTCAAGTTTCTAAATCTTCAAGGACTTGAAATAGCAACCATGCGTCACAAGCTGTGTCTTGACAGAAACCTGCAACTCCCATTCTCCAACTTTTTGAATGAAATGGCTGTCTTTTAGTATTTGAAGATTCAAAGGACATAGCAAGATTTCAGGAACCGGTTTCAACCTCATTCCCAAGCATTTTATTTCAGGATCCATGATGGCAGCAGCATACCGACACTGCCAAGCTCAGCCATCCACAAGCTGCTCTCTGCAAGCATGTGAATCTCAGCTATACACTGCGGAGAGCCCTGGGCTGTGACTCTGTCCCACACAGGTCACCTCAGGCCATGGGGCCGACAGCCCACTGAGTCTCCTGGTTCCTCAAATTTCTGACTGCTGGAGTTAGAGCCTGATGGCTGGAGCTGAGCAGGCTTTCCCTTTTACAGAGAAATTTGTGTTTGGTTTGCATTCAGAACCTGAACAAATTCAATTTTGAAATAATAAAACCTTCATAGAAAAATATAACTGCTCTCCACTGGGCTCCATCCTGGTCTCTGACCTGTCAGTGTCTGTCCAGCTTTGAAGCATATCCCCCAACTGCCAGTAAATGGATTCTTCCTGTTGACTTAGGGTTTGGATTAGATCATTTGCAAAAGTCTAAATTTTACCCATAGTAAAGTACTGGAGTCATAGCAATTACAGAGCATTTTTATAATAACAATGACAACATATAAGTGTGTTGTTCCTCCTCCATAGGTAACTTAATTTTTAAAAGGAGGACATTTTTTTTCACATCTTCACTACTGGTTGTTGTCTTAATTCAAATCAGTCCATTTTACAAAAGCAATACATAGCCATTTATCTGTTTTTGCTAAAAAAATCTTGCAGAAGAATAAGCAATCCTTAAGGAATTATCTGTGAAAAGAGCAAGAAGATGAAGAAAACACATAGAAGGCAGCCATTAAATATGAATATTGTATTAGTGGAACTGTCAGACACCCTGAAATTTCAAACCCCTTTGCTCTTTCCCCCCTCAGTATAACCATCAAGAAAATCACATATTTTGCAAGGGCCTGATTTGACATTTATTCAGACTGTTGCAGAGTAGGATTTGTTGGATTGCTTCCTGTTCAGTGACTGGAACTGCAAGTAGCTTTAGAAAAAAAAAACAAAAACGAATTGCCACATGAATTGAAACAGGCACCTGATAAACATGCATTCCTATCAGATTTAGAAGCAGTCAACACAATTACTTGGAGTATTTCTACTTTTAATGAGCTGAGCAGGTAGCCAACATGTATGGCATCCATCAGGTCCTGGCCAGGAGTTATGCGTAGGGTGCTGGTAGGTAGGTAGGTAGGTAGGTAGAATAAGTTGCTCAGTCACATTGTCACCAGGAAGACTTTTCCTTCAAAATCTTCTGCTTCCAATTGCCAAGGCACTGTCTGCTCTTCTCAAAGCACTGGCATGCCCACAACAGCTGAGAAGGGAAAGCAGCTCAGAAATAAAGCAGTCCTGCCAAATGGGAAAAGTGGCTTCAGGTGAGCCCTGGCTGGCTCCCAGCACCCCTAGCAGATGAGGAGCCAACCTGCCCGACCCCATCACGGAGCAGACCATATGCTTGTTAATGGGGCAACTGCAGAGAACAAAACACCAGCCATTCAGGGGCCCTGCCCTTCTCCCATTTAAAGCCCCAGTTAACTACAATGAGTGCTAATGCAGATTGAGAGAAGGGTGGAGAAACTGTGCAGGCACAGGTACTAGTTCCCATTTAGTCTACCACTGGCATCAGCAGCTTCTTGTGCATGTATAGTCTTCTGAGCTATGAGCCAGAGCCTCAGTAAGGCCAGAGCTCTGTTTCATGCAGAACAAGAAGGCCACTGGAGGAAAACTGGGTTCAAGGTTTCCACAAGCCAAATTCTTGCAGTGTTTTAAATAGCCACCAACAACATATATTGCCTTTAACATATATAAATAGGAATTTTTTTCAATGCAGTTTTCATATTGTTGCTGAAAAGCATTTTTCTCCCCTTTGCCCATGTTTAATTGATCTGAAACCATCTTAACAGACAGTCAGACCAGATGATCATTCTATGATGATTCTAGATTATTCTGTCCTATCCTATCCTATCCTATCCTATCCTATCCTATCCAATTCTTAGTCCATTTTAGACTACAGCATACAGGTATCACATCATACCTGCTTTGGGAGAGAAATGCTTCTCTCCTCCCACTTCCTAAGTGCCCTGTCTGCTACCTCCACTGGATGCACACATGATATTGTTTCCATTATTTTCACTCGAGCCTTCACTGATTTAGGAGTTCCTCCCCTGTTAGAAAGGAGAGGATGCCTGGAGCCAATAAACCTCGCATTTCCTCTGTAGTGGAAGAAGAATAATCCAACAGCAAAGACACAGGCTTGGGAAGACACAGACACAAGGAAGAGATTTAGTTCCTTGTTCCTCTGCACATTCCCGTTTTGACCTTGGCCAAGCAATCTTCTTTCCCGTAGGGAAGAATTTTGTAAAATGAAGGTGTGACACAAACTCATTCCCTTCTGGCTGCCACTCCTCATCCACCTGGTCTCTGCTGTCAGCATAGTTATCCCAATCTCTATGGGCACACAGCGCACTTGGAAGTATACACCCGATGGTTCAACTATCATTTTTGACAGAGCCTCTATTAATAGGGACCTAATCCTCTGCTTAGAGTGAGCCCTCGTGGTGCCACAATACTTCAGTGACAAATCTGAACTGATAAAACCAGCAGTGAGATAAAACTGTGCTAAGCCTCCTTTGCAAAGCAGGGGTAGGCAAACCCACACGGTGAGTGAGATGGTTGTTTCACAGCAAACTAAAAGTTTTCAATGAATTTCCATCAGGCAGGAGGTTTGAAAAAATACAATTCCAGGTAAATTTTAAAATTCAAGTTCAAACATGCCAAAACTCCCCAAATTAATGCTTTATAACATATTTTAAGGCTCTATTGCCAGCATTAGTCTCTGATCAAACGGTATTACAGATGCTATAGAGAAGAGGGTGATAGAGAAATTAATCCATCCACACTAAAAGCTTGGGAAAAGATCAGTAGAAAACCACAACATAGGTCAAAAAATGGGGGAACTCTCTACCCACAGAGAGATAGGAGAATAAAAGAAAGAGTAGGAAGAAAGAATTTACAATGCCTGCATCCCAGTTCTCCTTTCCATGGTAAAAGTTGTATCTGAAGTAATGAATACACTCTGTCTTCTAGCGATGAGCAGCAGAGTGGAAGTACAGATTCATACTGGAGGTAGGAAGCCACTAGATGAATTGCAGGACTTTTTATTGCCAATTACAATTTCATGGCAGGGTTATTATTTATTAAAGGTAGAAGCAGCCAGTTGTATTCTAACTGTGCTCAGGCTTAATTCCACTTATAAAAAGGCTGAAGAAATTACGCAGAGGTAGAGGAAAAGTGCTTTGGACGTGTTTCTGCCTGCCTGCACATGGACACACATGTGCAGAAAACATGCATGCATGGGGACACATACAGAAAAAAATAAAAAATCACCGTCTGGAAGGTGAACGAGTTATGCTCAATTTCCTTTTTTATTTAATAAAGCTTAAGGTAGAGTAAAATAAATGCACTGCACTGCACTGCTACCACTAACAGGTATCTCAAGAACAGTCTGAACAGTATAAATTCTTCAATTATTGAAGTTTGGGTTTTTCAAGATCTCCAGAACATATGTACTTCTCCCATTTCTCTTCCTTCCAAAAGCAGCGTGCAGACAGAAGAAAACCCTGCTAGCAGGTAAAACGTTTCCAAGCTCAGAACTCATATATTGCATCCCAGGTCATTTAAAAGAAAAAGTTAGGAAATGAGAAATAATCACACACTATTTCTGTAAAGAAATAAATTAAAAGCTCTATATACATATGAAATTGTTTTGCTCATGATTTTCAAGAGACATTAATTAATCCTTTTAATGAGAAAGATACTAAATCCTCATCTAATCCCCAAGCAGCAGTTCATATGAAGTCTAAAATCATTTTGCATGTTCATAACCACAGAAAATGTTTTTTTCTTCTAAAGCAAAATGTGCTACAAAAGCTATGAATGCTTCAAATACAGAGATGTTTTTGCTTTTCTTTCATTTTATCTCTCCCTGATTTGGTACACATGTGGATCTTTAATAGTTCTGATTTTCTTTCTGTTCTAAAAGAAAAACTAAGGAAATCTTCAACAATTTTGGTCATTTAAAATGTTCTGAAAACTTGGCTCTGGGCAGCAGGAGCAACAAATCTCTCACACGTTGACTTTAGGTTTCTAATGCTTGAACAAAAGAGACAACTGTTGTAGTTGCTGTTTTATGTATTTTGCTCACACCACTGCTGTGCACTGAAAACTTTTTGCTTTCCTGTTTCTTGGGTGATACTTCTTATTTTATCCTGTATAGCTTGATTACAAGAACCATATGACTTGTTTTAGAGCTGTGTTTGTGAAAGAACTGGAAATTTCTTGCCTTCAGGAATGTCGTTTTGTCTGTATAAACAGTAAGTCAGGCCTGCTTACACATACGAAGAAATCAATAACCTAATCACAGGTGGAATCAGCAAGCCAGACCATCAGATCACCTACATGGGCACAACTACATGTTGTTGAGCTACAGAGATTTGATCCCATTTAATTCTATGAAGATCTGGCACTACCCATCCATGACATACTGCGAAGAGGTTCTCCCTGGCAAAGGTTGCCTAAGTGTAATGTGATCATTGGGTCATTATACTCTTTCTGAAACCAATCAACTATTTTACATTTCTCTGAGCATTTCTATTGTAATACTCACATTTACAATGGTGAGCAAGGAATCAATGGTGACCATAAGACAACCAAATCATTGTCTGCATTTCAGTACCCTCAGCAAGTTTGCCAATGACACCAAGCTCAGTGGTGCAGCTGACATGCTGGAGTCCAGCTCTGGAGTTCTCAACACAACCTGCTGGAATGGGTCCAGTGAGGGGCCATGAAGATGATGAGAGGGCTGGAGCCCCACTCCTAAAAAGGAAGGCCAAGAGAGTTAGGACTGTTTGGCCTGGAGAAGAGAAGGCTGCAGACAGACATATTACCATTCCAGACCCTAATGGGGGCCTACAGAGAGCTTGTGAGGGACTCTTGATCAGGGAGTGGAAGTATAGAATGAGGGGTAATCATTTTAAACTGAAAGAGGGGAGATTTAGATTGGATGTTATGAAGAAATTCTTTCCTGTGAGGGTGGTGAGGCACTGGAACAAGTTGCCCAGAGAAGCTGTGGATGCCCCATCCCTGGAGGGGTTTAAGGCCAGGTTGCATGGGGCTTTGAGCAACCTGGCCTGGTGGGAGGTGTCCCTGCCCAGGGCAGGGTGTTGGAACTGGATGATCTTGAAGGTCCCTTCCAATTCTAACCATTCTACAATTCTATGATTTAATAAATTCTGGAACCAGATCTATGCCAAACTTTATTTAACTCTTTTATGTATTCTACACTGTGATTGTCTCTTCAGCAAACTGAAGAAAACAGAAGCTCCTGATATTTGGACTATAACATTTGCAAAAAAAATAATGAAACTTTTATCCAAGTGCTGGTACATTATTGGTGTCTACTTTAAAGCATAGCCCATAGGTGAATTGGTATCTCCCTTGTTTGACAGTTCATGTTTGTGTGCTTATTTTATAAGCAAACACTCTGGAAGGATCATCCAAAGTCAGATATCCTAGACACCTAGAGCTCATTTTCTGATGTTCAGATTCGGTCCACATAATGATATTCAACTGTGATGACAAGATACTTTCCATCAGTCAAAGCCATGAGCAATTACATAGAGCGTCTCATTTTCACAGTAGGATTTGCCTTAGAAAAGCTCTGTTTACACACTCTCTCAAGCTGAATTATATCCCCATTTGCAGGTTAACTGCAACACTTCTACAGGAATTGCTGCAGCTGCTCCAAATGCACAGCTGCAATGTGCAAGTTTCCAAAATATTCCAGTTAAGTGAAGGCACGAGCAAAGGATGCTTGTCCTGAAATACTTAGACTTTAAAGGGAAAGCAAAAAGTGGGGACAAGCGGCTGAGAAGAGGTGCTTACTAATTTGAACTGATTTCTAGCATGTGTTAACTGTTCTGAGAACAGTTCTGAGAACTGTTCTGAGAACAGTTAACTGATGAGAAGGTCAACATGAGCCTGCAACGTGCATGCTGGCAGCCCAGAAAGTCAACCCCATCCTGGGCTGCATCCAAAGAAGTGAGGCCAGAAAGGAGAGAGAGAAGTGATTCTACCTCACTACCCTGCTCTGGTAAGACTACACCTGGAGTACTGTGTCCAGTTCAGGAGTCTTCCACACAGGAAGGACATGGACCTGTTGGAATGGATCTAGCAGAGGGCCAGGAAAATCATCAGAGGGTTGGAGAGTCTCTCCTGCACAGGCAGGCTGAGAGAGCTGGCGTTGTTCAGGTTGGAGAAGAGAAGGCTGTTAAAAGGTGCCATAACAGCCTTCCAGTACCTAAAGGGGGCTACAGGAGAGATGGGGACACTTTGTCAGGCAGTATAGTGACAGGACAAGGGGTAATGGTTTTGAGCTGAAAGAGGGAAGATTTAGATGAGATATAAGGATGAAATTCTTTCCTGTGAGGGTAGTGAGGCACTGGAACATGTTTCCCAGAGAAGCTGTGGCTGCCCCATGCCTGGAGGGGTTCACAGCCAGGCTGGATGGGGCTTTGAGCAACCTGGTCTGGTGGGAGGTGTCCCTGCCCATGGTAGGGGGTTTGGAACTAGATGATCTTTAAGGTCCCCTCCAGCTCTAACCATTCTATGATTCTTGTGGCACTTCTGGAAGAAACAAGCAAGAACGTATTTCTGTGTTTACTCATTGCCCCTCTGTGCAGTTTCAGCTGTCCATACCACTGCTGTTTAAATGACTGAGTGAGCCAAAGAATGAAAGAAAGTCGGTCTTTTTACTAGTAATAGGAAAATAACATGAACTTTCTTTCCTTAATCTGCATTTTCCATTCAAAAGATCTTCATACATGGTTTTCTAAGATGCATTGCCTGTTATCAGTCATCTTGCCATCAATCACCTGTCCCCACCGCTAGCAGCAGGCACTAACAAATAGCATGTGAACATTGATGCAATCTGTTTGGGTAAAATGCCTTTCACCAACTTCTGTTTAATTTACACCAAAGAGCAAAACTGGGAATCTATGCTAAGTCAGAGAACAGGATGAAATTATATTTGCAGACCTTAGCAACTGGTGTTTGAGAGAACTGGGATGAAAATGCAACTAATCTGGCTGTGCCTCAGGGCCTGAAAGTCTGGAAATGGCTTTCACCACCTTCTGTCAGGAATGACACAAATTAGAGCATTGCACAGGAAGCCTGGCCTGGTCCCTTCCATTGTCTCTCTCCACAAAGCAGTAGTCCATGATAGTTGCCTGTGTAAAAAAAATAAAATATCAGCTATGACTGATTCATAATAAAAACACTAGCAGAAATGTCTGAATTCCTTCTTGCACTGATGTGAAAGTCTAAAATGACTGAACAAATGGCATTTTTGTCACAGGCAGAGGGACTGACTTCAATCATAAGAGAGAAGTAGTGAAATACTTATTAAGGTGAATGCAACAGTACTTTAAGAGATTCAATTCCAAGGTACACTTGTTCATTTACTGCATAGAGGACAAGGTCAGATGAGCTGTTGGGGAGACCCTCCCATTGAATCACAAGGTTCAGAAAGGACTCCTTGACTTTCTAAACTCCTTCCCAGAGGAGTCTGGGCACAGCTGGATCCAATCCCAGTCCCAGACTTGGTTAACAGTTTATTTCTAAAGGATTACATATGCACGGTCAATCCTTTCTATCATTTCACTAAGATTTCAAAGTTTAGCATGCTATTAGTCTCTTCCTGAAAATCTGTTGTGGCAAGGAACCTCTAAGTTTCGAGGAGTAGAACCTTAAGTGAGCATCCTCACAAAAGGGGAGATCCTGGCGCGCAGCTGCTGCTGTACAGGAGAGCTCAAAGGGCTCTGGGGCTGTACGCTATTTATACAGCAAGATAACTGACCTATAGTCATGTTCTCATGGGAATGAACTATCTAGGTCCCCACTCCAGATGGTGTTTTGGCTGTTGCCAACCATTCCCCAAAGTCCAGTTGCAACTTATCACAACCGATGTTATCTTTTGCCCAAACAGAAGACGGGGGTTTCAGGGTTGGGATGGGGTGGGGGAGGCGATGAGAGGGGACAAAATAGGGAGAGCACACCACCACAATTTCAAAGCAAACTAAAAATATCTGGTTTTAATCATCAATTCTTAACTTTATTTGTAAAAACTATTTGACTTGAAAATAGATAGTCTTACAGAAACCAAACAGACATTTTAGTGAAAGCTGTTTTACAGGAAGAATTTTATATTATGCTTGTAAATACTATTCTTTTTATTACTCTTGTAACACTTTCCCTTTTATGAGATGTTCAACACCAGCAACCCTTTAACTGTTCCCCTTTTTTGGATGAAATATCTGACAAATTCTATACGAAAATTTATAT